>VDFB02325243.1:0-98574 GCA_007258455.2 Sequoia sempervirens | reverse complement strand
GAAGAACTTGCCTATGGAGGATGCAACTTGGGAGAATGACGAAATTCTGCAACATCCAGAGTTACGATTGCTTGAGGACAAGCAATCTTGGGGAGGGCGGACTGTAATGTCCCCTTCTCGAGCATGATCTTCGCAGATGACCGTTGGCCTATTCTGGAGACCCATAGGCTACTCGGACGGTTTGATTAGGGTTTCTTGTGTGGAGGTTGCGATTGCTCGTGTATTGATGATTGAACTGCAGATTCCTTCTGGGTTTTCTGTGGGCTTCGCAGTGATATGTTTCTCTTGGCATTTTGAGCACTTTCTGGAATTTACTATTTTTAGTAAATTCTATTTCTGGCAGTGGTCTTTTCAGTCTCGGCACAGTTGACTTTCCTCTTCAGTTGACTCAATGGGTTTATTCAGATTTTGGCCTCGGGATGCAGTTTCGGAGAGATAAGTTCATTTCACTTAAAATAACATTATATTTTAATGTTAAATTACCCCTTGGCCTAGTCTCTTAACTTAATGATGTTTTAAAAGGTGGTCTTTAAGGGTGGCGCCATCATTAAGTTAATTTTATATTCATCAAGATTGAAATTAAAGCCTTACGATTGGACGCCCTTATTAAAGTGTTGAATTTATTTAAAAAGTCAAAATTGAGCTTTGAAGAAAGGGACGCCATCTTTTGAAGGGATTAGGGTTTGACTCTGAAAAAGAAGATTAGGGTTTCGAGAAGGTCAACGGGAAATTATAAAAGGAAGCCTTTGGTCCTCAATTCAGCATCTTTCGTCTACAGGAATGTTATGCTGCCGGATTGGCTTTGGGATTGCTTCGAGGAATGTACGCCTCCTAGCTTGGCATTGCTTCTCGCTTGAAAGATAGCGACTAGTGGTGAAATAGTGTAGTTTGTGAGTTTGCATTGGGATTTGTGCATTGTAATCAGCTTGTGGCTTTTTAGTTCAGTTTTTGCATGTTAGAGATTTTCTGGAATTGCATTTTCCTTGCAGCAGATTGTAGTTTTCCTTCATAAGTCCAAAAATACAAAAAAGATTGTTCTGGGTATTGTTTATATCCTTTTGTCTGGGAAGGGCGTACCCATGTCTTAAGTTTAAGATTTTTTAGAGATGCATGTGATTTTTAAAGTAAAATCGTCCTCTTGCTGGGCCATACCATATGTCCTTTGCATTGGTTTTCGTGCATAAATTAAATAGAGGCTGTTGGGTCTGTTTTGGGTTGCAATCTTGGTCGCCATCATAATAGGGGTACATTGCATCAGAGATCTTGTCAATTGAGTGAAAAACGAGAGATCTATGAGCTAATCATTGAATCTATGAGTTGCTGGTTATATGTTAAAGTGCAGGTCTGTCATAACAGTTTTAATAAAATCTGCATCTTCCTTATTGGATTGGTGTTAAGAGATCTTTGAAGGTTATGTGATAGATTCCTTGTTGTTGCAACAATTTTTGAAGAGCTTTGATATTAGATCTTGCAGGGATTCCTAATTATTGTAAGCTGGCAGTAGTACTGACAGCAGTTCTTTCCTCCTGCTATTTTATGATTTGTAATGTTCAACTTTACATTCAATAACTGCAATTGTATTTCCTTTACCTCCGCCCTATGGTAGCTCCTTTCCCACTCCGGGTTAGAAAGCACATTCTGGGTGTCGAGTACTTTCAGCAATTTAGCTTATATCTCTTTCAAGCATTGTAATTTGTAGTACTCCACCATATGGTCGCCTCAACTCCATACTGGATTGGGTAGCACATACTTGGTGTTGAGTTCCCTTTCAGTACTTGTAGTGTAGAAGATCCTCTGACCATATGCTTGCCATCATCGGCGCCATTCTTGGTTAGAGTTCCTTCCAGCTCTGTTTCTGCTTTTAGATCCTCTGACCAATGCTCACACCTTGCCCTCATCGGGATCCTGGTGTACATTCTGATTAGAGTTGCTTCAGCATCGTTTGGTTTAAGATCTAACCTTAACGGGTGCATTTTGTTTGTAAACTGTTATTGAAAAAACGAAAAAATTTGGCTCGGAATATTTCAAAGTGAAGAGGGTCAAATGCGCCTAAGTTGAAGAGGCTGATTAGAGAAATACGCCTAAACTTGAGAAAGGTGATGAAGTTCAAAATGCACCCAGCTGGCAGGAGGATGAATTTGAAATTTTCCTAAGTGTCAAAAGAAAAGAAGCACGCCCAGAGAAGTAAGATGAACTTTGATGATGAAATTTTTTCTAAGGCATAAAATTCCACCTTCCTCGGAAAATATGCCCAAGTTGATGGAGGAGATAAAATTTTCAGAGGCATGAACAAAATTGGCGATGGATGAGTTAGAAGGTGCCAGCTTCACAAGGATGATAAAAAATTTCAAGTCAGAGTAGGAAAATTACGCCCAGAGATGAAGAATTGGAATAAATTTGATAAGAAAATATTTTTCTAAGGTTTAAAAATTCGAAAAATTAAATGTACCCCTTCGTTTGTAGACCCATGAATTCAACACGTTCTGAAAAACAATTTCTTCTAGGTACTGAACATCTTCGACAAGGAAGTGATTTTAAAGTCTTCTGCACTTCGCCAAGGCTTTCAAGATAGATTTTTGATGGGAACTTAAACAATGAATTTTCTAAGGGGAAAATTTTAAAAAAAATTCTAAGGCAAGGAATTAATGGTGACTTAATGATTTTTGATCGAGTTCCTGATGAAAACAGTTTTCTCGAGCCAGAGTTGGATGAAATATCAGAGTGAACGCTTCAGCCAGTGAAATGAAAAGGGAGCAATTAAACTAATATTTTCACAGGGTGATTTCAAAGTGTTAAAATGAGGTACGCCCAAGGAATACAAGATGAGTGAAATTCTCTAAGGAATGAAAATGGAAGCTCAAGTCTTCAGATGCGCCCTAAAGGGGATGAGTGATAATGTGGAAATATTCTAAGTCATGAAGAAAGCAAAGTTGGCTAGAGAAAAACGACGAACCCTTGGAAGTTAAAGCATGAAAATCAAGTAAGTAAGGAATTTATATTGTGGAATGTTCTGATGCTCTTCTCCTTGCTTGTTTTGCAGGATGAACGTGGAGGCCAGAGCACGATGACTTGAAGTGATGAAGCACGATGATATTACAACCTTGGAAGGGAGATAAAGTTATGAGTTTCGCATGAAAGAAGAACAGTTGCAAGAAATGGCTAAGTGTTAAGGCCTAGTATGTGCCCTACTCGAGTGGCCGAGAAGAAATGTTTAAGTTCAAGACAAGAAATGTTTTCAAAGCTCAAGATAAAAAAAAAATGGAAACCCAAGCAAGTACTTCGAAGTTGAAGAACAACATCAAGGAGGAAAATCATTGTCGAGCAGGAGAAAGGAGTTACAGCCTTGAAGTTTCAGATCGAGAACGTGCCAGTCATACTAGTCCAAGAAGTTGAAGCAGTGTGAACGCGTCTGTGAATAGGAATCTTCTGGAAGATGATGGACATTAATGGCTCATTTATTACCCCACTTCTCTTGGTGGCGGTTTTTAGGGTGAATCTTGTTTAGGGCTGAGGTGGCACAATATGGGCCATCTAGCCGATTGTAATCTAAGCCGTCCATCGGACTTGGCCAGCTATATAAAGGGGCATCCCCCCTCATTTGTATTTTAGTAGAGCTTAGAGATCAGAATAGAGAGTAGAGCAGAGACACTTTAGTTGTAATATCTTAGCATAGCGTAGTTTGAAGGAGAAGGAAAGTTTTCCTTTGAAAACTTTGTAAGAGATTGTTGCGAAAAACTATTGTAATAAAAGATCTTTCATTGAATGGTGAATTCATCTTTGTTATGAGTAGCTAGCAAGATTTCTTCATCCCTTCGACTTCAAGTAGCGTAAAGTAGAGTAGTTTTCATTTTCATGCAAGTAGATGTTAGCTGTGGATTGGTGGTGTTAATTGAGGCAACTTCATTTTTATCCATACCACTAGCGGCTTGCTGACGGCAAGTTTTCCTTGTGTGGTCAACTGGAAAACATTACAAACTTAACTTCGATTGTGATTCAAGTGTTTGTATGCACCGTTATGATGGTACATACATGTTGAGTTATAATTTGAAAACCTCTTGTCACTCCCTTGAAGATTGCATCGACTTTGTATAAGTTGTCCAACGTGAGGCGGAGCAGAGTCTGGTCGAAGTCTGTCGAGATTGATCCCATGTCCCACGCCTTAGAGTAGAACATAAGCTTCTTAGGCCCTACACTCATTTTAAATTCAGTTCATTTCTAGTTAGCATTAGGAAATTTGCATTTACCTACCAAATCATCCAAATCACATAAAAGCCCTTAATCCGCTGTCTGCTGTCAACTGCTGAACAATTGTGTAAGTCCCCTTGAAATACCAGCAAAACACATCGAGCCAACTGAGGGTATTCTATTGCATTATCGGAACCTTGGAGTTGAAAGCATGAACTCACTCGAAATCTTAGCATGCTAAATACTTTATTCAAGAGAGGATAGAGTATCCGTTGGGAAACTTTATTCTGTGTTGGTGCGGTCACGAAAATCACATCAACACTAGCCAAATGCGCCCTCAAGAAGATGAAGGTAGGGTGAAGAATTTTCTAAGTATGAAAGTTCCTGCTCAGCCCCTCAAATGCGCCCAAGTCACCTAGCTATGGAGGACATTGAAAAAAAAAATTCTAAGGCACAAAATTCCACCTCCCCTAGTGAAATGCGCCCACCTTGAGAAGAGATGGAGAAAAGTTTCTAAGTGTAAAAAATTTTCCTCCTCCACACTTGATATGCGCCATGAAGAAGATTGATGCTTAGAAATTTTTCTAAGGCAAGAAAATTCCTGTGGACCCTTGTAAGAAAGGTGATAAAAAAAATTTCTAAGGCGTGGAGATTCCTTGACCACCCCAAGAATGCGCCCCAACTTCATCAAGCAGATAAAATTTCCTAAGGCAAGGCAGAAGAAGAACTACGCCCAAGGGAAGAAGGGAGTAAAGAATAAACTTTGGTGAAAATATTTTTCTAAGGTACAAAATTCAAAAATTAAATGTACCCCTTCGTCTATATACACATGAATTCTACATTTTCTGAGGGGAATTTTCTTCTGGGTACTGGATATCTTCAACGAAGAGATGATTTTAAAACTTTTCACGCCTCGCCGGAGATTTTAGGATGGAGATTTTGCCCGGACACCTGATTAATGAAATTTCCTAAGCAAAAATTGAAATTTTTCTAAGGCACAAAAATAAATATCCTTGAAAAGGAAACGCCTTGACTTGTGAAATTGAAGCCAGATGCTTAGATAATTTTTGATCAAATTTCTCATGAAAACAATTTTCTCGAGTCAGAGTTGGATAAAATAACAGAGTGAATGCCTCAGCCAGTGAAATAAATTTCTTAAAGGGAACAATTAAATTAACATTTTTCAAAGAAAATTTTCAAAATGCTAATGAAATGAAGCATGCCTATGCCATGGAGATGAATTTTTGAAGTTCTAGAAGGTCAAATATTCCAGACGCCAGATGACAAGTGTTGCAATTGCCAAAGGAGGGAAATTCGAATTCCTGCAGTAGAGGAGTGGAAATTTAATGGCTCAACCAAAATTAGCTTCTTCTAGAAATCGACTTGGCTATAAGAATTGAGATGATTTTCATTTTCTTCATCAGTTGTTGAATACAAGCTGAAACTTGGAGAGTGAGGAGAAATTCAAAGTTAAGGAATTGTTGAAGTAAGCTAAGTTGGTCAAATTTCTTCTAAGTGTTGAAGGTTGTGCTGCTGCTAGAGAAAATTTCTAAGTGCTGTGAAGAATTTCATTTTTTTTTTCACGGCTGCAAGTGCGAATTTGAAGAAGTCCGAGGTGGCTAAAGTAAGCTAGCTTGGACAGAATTTCTTTGAAGTGTTGAAGACTGTGTTGTTGCAAGAGAATTTTCTAAGTGTTGAGAGGAAATTGACTTGGCTGAAATTGTCAAGGTTTGAAGTCGGACTTCAGTGCTGAAGCTTCTCACTTCACTATATCTGCCGGCAGTCCCAAAGTGATTTTTTTTTTTTTTTTTAAGTTATATTTCTAATGACTATCTTTCGTTTTTGCAGGATGGTTGAAGTAAGAGCGGCTGGCAAGGAGAACAATGTTGAATCCAGCAAGGCGAATGCGTCAAGACAAGCTGTATTCAAGAAGCTGAGCAAGTCGTTCCTGTCGGAGTCAAAGTTCTCTTCGAAGCTGGGCAAGTTGAGTGACACAAATTTAGGCTCTATCAATTTGGAAGCTTTCAGAAGCTGAATGATGGGGATTGGAAGCCATCATCCATCAATCACTTCGCACAATATTGTCAGAAGTGGGCTTTATGCAGCTGTTTGTTTTCCACCAGCAATTCAGTGTCTGGAGTTGATCATGAAATGTGCTAACTGCTACAACTCAGAGTGAAGGACTATTACTTCACTAGATGGCAAGTTGTTCGCCAACCTAACGCCAGGGGCCATTGGGGAGGCATTTGGAATTCCCACACATGAGAAGATGATTTACAAGACAAGAGAACGAGCTAAGAGAATGTATGCTTCGACATTTGAAAGATGTGCTGATATGATAAACTCCCGTTGGATGAACAAGCCCAAGCCAACTCGAAAGAAGCTACCAAAACAAATAATCTCAGATGATTTGAAGCAGGAGTATTGTGACTAAATCATGATGCTCAGCAAAGTCGGAGGATGTCCCCAGGCGTTCATCTTTGAGCCTTGGATGTTTTATTACATCAATCTTGTGCTAGAAGGCAAGGAGCACATTGACTGGGCAGTGATGATCAGCAATAATTTGCATGAACTCCGGAGTTTGAGGAGAACGAAGACATTTTACATGGGCTCATACATCATCTACATGTTGGCTCGTATGACAAAGTACAAAGGAATATCATACAAGGAGCCGATTGGGTGTGGCTCTCAGCAATTCAAGATTCATGAGGCCTGTCCGCAGCTACACTTGATGAGCACATCTCACTACAAGAGAGTCAATGACACCTTCACTATGCACATAACGAGGTCACTTCAGCAAAGAACTCATCACAGAATATCAAAGGCGGCTCAAGAGTTGATAGAGAGGTACGGATGTTGGTTTATCCAATTTCCGAAATTCACTTACATCAAGCTGCAAGGGTTCTCTTCATATCCTTATAGGTTGCCCAGATACCCTACGAACAGGATTTTGATGTTAGAAATATCGAGGAAACTCATTGCCTACGATAAGATTCAGAAGAAAAAGAAGAAAGGAGGACTTGACTTCCCGATCATCATGGGAAATTCAGATGAAGTTTGTCCTTCACTACAAGCAGCCAAGGAAGCTGAAAATGAGCTTCAGTTTTTCCACCTCTCTTACCACACCAGCAGACAGTATTATGATCCTCACAAAAATATCAGATGGATACTATCAGAAGAGTTCAGACATAAGGCAAATATTGAAGACTTCTAGGCGAGGCGTTGGATGAGGCTGAGGTGAGAAGAAGGATGTTTTCAAGGATACCTTTGAGCATGATTAGGGAGTGCGAGATTGTTCCAGTACCAGACCAGGTGGACGAAGATATAACATACTTCACCCAAATTATGATACAGTGAGGGATAAACCTCCCACTTCCTGATTGGTCGGAGCCAGAGATTGTGTATTTGGATACACTTTGCATACCAGTCCTAACATTCACAAGAGGATGGGTTGAGAGGCATGTGAATAGGCTTAAGAGCAGGTCGATTCCTCTTACTTACAACTTGATGGGAGATCTTAGGTCGCCAAATGTTACAAAGAAGAAACAGGTTGCTCGAGCTCCAGAGTCACGAAGGAAAGAGCCAGTCCAGCCAGAGCCTCAGAGAGTTGAGAAAGCTTCGCATACGCCATTGAGGACTCATTCTCCAAGTATACAAGAGGTTTCATTGTTTGCTGATCAGAGAAATATGTTGAATAAGGAACAAGAATTATAGGAGGAAAATCAACCATCGCGAAGGGAATCTATTGGCCAGAGTGTCAACGCACCTATCAGAGATAACCAGCAGGAAGAGGATGAAGAAACGGCCACAGATACTCACTTCCAGCGTGAGATTGAAGCGGCATTAGAGGATGACACTGCTACAAGGCAAGAGGCCCAAGGTTCAGGAGATACTCAGCCTGTAGAAGTTGATGAGCCTCGTTAGGATGAAGTTAGAGAAGAGGTTCATGAAGAAGAAGCAAGGAATGAGCAGCCATTTATTATTTCTGACCTGCAGCAGGTAGTACCAAATTGGCTCAGAGACGGGATGAGAAGGGACCCCGTTGAAGAAACTGATCCAATAGTTGAGATGGAAGAATTCTTGAGTAGGATCAGTGCGCCTCCAACAAAGAAGAGAGCTAGGAAGTTTTCAAAGATTTCAACAGATGAAGATGGCTCTCGCACCCTTCACGTGGTCGTACCAAGGATTGAGTGCAATCGAGATGAGGCCGTTCTGGAGAATTATGTGATCACCACCATGGAGTTAGGTCACCCCACTGGAGCATAGATAATTGAGTGTGATAACTCCTACCAGGCACTCTAGGACAGGTTACTCCGAACTCAAGGCAAGTATAAGAGAATGAAGAAGGAGCACAAAACATTGATTGGTTACGTACAACACTTGTCTCGTCCTGTGGGCAAGAGAATCTTGCAATTGAGCTTCCAGCCGAGTTTCCTAGAGAATCAGTTAGCGGCTTGGAGGACTTGAGGAAGATGGCACAGGAGGCAGATAAATGGGTTGCTAGTGTTCATGCTGAGACGGAAAAATTTATGGAGGACCTTGCTCATTCCTATCAGCAGGCTTCTGGCATTATGGCATGGATGGATGCAGTTGATCAATCTTGGGGCAGTGCTCATATCTATCAGACAAAGGTTGTCCTTCGTTTAGAAGCTTTGATGCATACTCCCTTACAGACTTTGGTTGAGAGAGGCATGATACAGGAGGGTGATAGATATGACTTCACCGGTTGCTATTCTTCAGTTGTCACCGGTCAAGGATTCTTTGATGCAGCACAGGCAGATTCGGCCAGGGTTAGAAAGGCCATGGTAAACATTTTTTATGGAGTCCTGAACACATTGGAGGCTATCTTTGCTAGGAGGCTGACTTCTAAGGAGGTGACTGCTGATGGTTTGAAGAGTAGACTGCCGCCTTTCTTTGCAGAGGTAAAGACTTTTGTTCAAGATGACTTTGAGAACACCTCAACTTTCTCCAGCATTATCCAGAACACTCAGGATGCTTTAGTTTCCTGGAGAAAGTCTTGCACTTGACATGGGCAGGCAGTTACAGTGTTGGAGTTTCAGCTTGATCATATCCCGCCTATCTCAGTTCAAGAGGTTGAAGCTGTGCTGACTAGGTTCATTGATTTTGCAGCCAAGGAGAAGGAGAATGGAAATGCCTTTCTGGATGATGACCTACTGGATGATTGATAGTGGACATTAGTTGCCTCTGCTATTCTAGGAGAGAGTGGGAATCTTCTGGTTCATTTATTACTCCACTCCTCTTTTTAGGGTTAGGGCTAAGGTGGCACAATCTGGGCCATTCATCTGATTGTAATCTGAGCCATCCATTGGACTTGGCCGGGTATAAAAGGGGCATTCACCCCCTCATTTGTAGAGATTAGAGATCAGATTGCTAGGAGATCAGAGCATAGAGAGACAGTTTAGAGTTAGCATAGTTTCATAGCATAGCATAGTTTGAAGAAGAAGGAAAGTTTTCCCTTTGAAAACTTTGTAAGAAATTGTTGTGAACACTCTCTCAATAAAAAGAGTTTTCATTGATGATGATCTCGTCTTTTGTTGTGAGTAGCTAGCGAGGTTTCTTCATCCTTCTACTTCAAGTAGGATTTTAAAGCGAAATAACATAAATTTCATTTCATGCAAGTAGCTAGTAATTGTGGAATGTGGTGTTTGATTCAAGCAAGCTTCCTCTAATCCATACCACTAGCGAGCCTACTGACGGTGGGTTTACCTTGCGTGGTCGACTAGAACCATTTGAACCTAACTTCAATTACGATTCACATGTTGTCATGCATCGTTGTGATGGTGTCTTTATGTCGGGTTGTCATTTGAAAACCTTTTGATTATTCCCTTGAAGATTGCACCGACTCCGTGGAAGCTGTCCGATGCGAGGCAAAGCGAAGTCCGGTTGAGGCTTGCTAAAGTTGAGCTCCATATCCTGCACCTTAGGATAGAACTTAGACTTTCTAAACCCTGCACTTATTTAAATTCAGTACATTTCCGGTTAGTATTAGGAAACTTGCACTTACCTGCCAAATCATTCGAACCATGTGAAATCCCCTTTAATCTGTTGTCTATTGTTTGCCAATTGAACAATTGCATAAGTCCCCTCGTGATACCAGCAAGATCACAACGAACCAACTAAGGCTATCCATTGCATAGAAGGAACCTTGGAGTTGAACACATGACCTCTCTCGCAATCTTAGCATGTGGAATACTTTGATCAAGAGAGAATAGGGTAGTCGTTGGACACTTTATTCTGCTGTTTGGTGTAGGTCACAAAACACACATCAACAAGAAGGTTCACCACAAAATATCATCTGCTCAAGGTGACTTCTCATTCTCCATTTTTCTCAAGGCCTTGAATTCCTCCACTCTAAACAAATACACCCTTTCATAACATTCCACCTTTTAGGAGCCCACTTCTTTAATCAAACCATTGGAGGTGGCCCATAAAAGAACCTCCATAGTGGCAAAGATCATCTAAAACTTGTGTTGAAAACTTTGTCAGATTTGTTGTTTGTCTTCAGTTGGAATTGAGGATGTCTGGGCACTAGGATTCTTTTCAATAATGGTTTTCATAAATACTAGAGATAGAATTTGAGGACACAACATCATCTATAATCCAGTGCATGCAAACCCTAATTTTAGATTCTCTCACTTGAACCTATGAATTGGCTGAGCTGATTTTCTAAATCACTTGCCTTTATAAATTTATCTTCATTAATGATTTATCTCTAGCCCTTGTCGATACTATCATAATTGAGAGAAATGTCAAGTCAGGAAATGGACTGCAAATGAATTTGGATATGGAAACATGAAACACAATTCTCATTTACTTGAAAATGTGATAAAAAGTATATATTTATCTATATGGAATGACTGTTCAGTTCATCTTCAAGATGACTGTTAAGCTTCTAACATATCTATTGTGAGTTTTCTTAATGCCCAAAAATCAGCCCATAGATATCACGTTCCATCTTTCTTTAACAAAAGCAAAATTGGCTATGCTCCACGAGGCCTTTGTACCCCCGTTCCCATACCCGAAACATTTCGGGGGACTTGGGGATGACCAGGAAATGTCCCTTCCCCATCCCCTTTGACTACCAAAAAAATGAAACATCCCCGGTATGCCCAGGAAACGCTCAAGGTACAGAGGGGACGGCTAGCCATACCTTGGACAGCCAGAGGACGGCTGGACGTCCCCCAACCGTACTGGGTATGGCTAGTCGTCCTCTATGGCCCAGCAATGTTTAAGTTGATTTTTTTTTTTAAAATACACATTTTAAAATTAAAAAAAAAAGGGATGGTCAGGCCCACACGGACCCCCCATCCCTTTTAACCTAGCCTGAACCTATTAAAACAACCAAAAAGAAAAAAGCAAGCTCATTTTCACATTTGCATACTTAGGTGAAGAGCAGCAAGTTTTAAAGGGGACAACAGCAGTTGAGGGAGGAGGCTAGGGCATCAATTGCACTACACTAGAGGTATGTTATTCATCTTTCATTTGTATTTGCAATTTGTTTTGCAATTTTTCAAGATTTTTTCAAGCTTTTCAACACATAGGGAGGGCATTGTGGGTTTATTTTTTTATTTATTTGAACTTGCAGCTCTCTTTGAAATCAGAAATTCTTATCAAAAAGAAATCATGAGTAACAGTGGGAGTAGTGATAGTGAGGATGTTGAAGTTCAAATACAAGAAAGAAATAGGTCAAGAAATATGGCAGCCATTGGGGGGTCTTCAGAGAGTAGGAGTATAGCAAGGGTAGCAAGTTCAACTTCAAACCCATTTGATTGTCCTTCCCAAGTCCTCAAAACCTATGCAAAAGTCCCATTTAACCCCAAAAAACCTCTATTACAATTTGCAACAAGAGTTGATAAAGATAAGAAGAAAAAATTCAGAAGGTAGTAGAGTATGGGAGTGCCATTTGTGCCACAAACAATATAGGGGCAGCTATACGAGAGTTTATTGCCATCTTTTGTGGATAGGTGGTCAAGGGGTGAAAGTTTGTAAAGCTATAACTCAAGCTGAGAAAATTGAGGCAACTAGATTGCATATGGAGGGGAAGGCATTATGTAAAGGGATTCCAATGGAGAGTTTGCAGCCTAGTGTGTCAATGCCTACAGGATCAGTGGATGTTTCTTCTCATGCGGGGAGAGGGTTCTACTTCTACTACTAGGGGGAAGAAGAGAAGTGCAAATGTTGCAGATTTGTTTAACATACAATCACGAGATGTGGCTGAATCCTCTATTGCCAAGTTTTTTTATGCTAATGCCATACCATTTCATGTCTCACATTCACCATATTTTAAACAAATGTGCAAAGATATTATAGTTGTCGGTCCCTCATTTGTTCCTCCTGTTGAAACTAAGCTACGCACCACCCTTCTTGATAGAGAGTACTCCAAGGTGACTGTTTTGATGGAAGATATGAGACTAACATGGATAAGCGATGCATGCTCCATAATCATGGATGAGTGGACCGATATTAAACATCGGCCACTCGTCAATATTATTATCACTAGTTCAATAGGCTCTTATTTTCTTAGAGCTATAGACTGTTCGAGGAAAAGGAAGGATGCAGCCTTCCAATTTTAGATTTTGAGAGATGCCATAGAGGAGGTTGGAGCCTCTAATGTTGTGCAGGTAGTGACCGATTCAGCCCATGTGTGTAAATTAGCTGGATTGATGGTGGAGGGTGCTTATAAGCACATTTTTGGACCCCATGTTGTGTACATGCATTGAACAATACCTTGAAGGACATTGGGAAGATAGATTGGGTGAACTTGGTGTAAGAGGCTAGAGATGCAAATGTTCATTTGCAACCATCACACTTCACTTGCTTTATTTAGGACATTTTCGAGGAAGGAATTCCTTAAGCCCGTGGAGACTAGATATGCCAGCTACTTCATTTTATTAGAGAGGATGATTGAGGTTCAAGAGGCTCTACAATTAATGGTGGTCAATGCGGAGTGGGGTAGATGGCATAAGTCAAGCACACTGGAGGGAAGAAGTGTGAAACAAAAAATCCTTGATGATGACTGGTGGTCCACAATGAGGTAAGAAAATTGGCATTGCTGATTTTATTATTTAATTTTTAAAATGTTAATTTAATAATTTAATATATGTTTCTAAGTTTCGAACTTGTGAAACATGTCCATTCTTTTTGATGATTTTAATTTTTGTAACTTGTTTGCACTTGTAGATATGTTTGCTCCTTCATCGAGCCTATTGTGTGAGTGATTAGATATGCTGATACTGACCCTCCTAACCTTGGAGAGATTTATGAGACCTTTGATAGCATGCTTGGACAGATCAGGCAAGCAATTCATAGTAGGGACCCTACTTTGGGATTTTATGAGGAGCATCTTAGGTCCATTGTGACGTGACGGTGGGACATTATGAACACCCCACTTCATAGGGTAGCCTATGTTCTCAATCCCAAATGGTATGCACTGAGACATGGGAGAGTGCCTCCATCTCATGATGAAGAGGTGAAAGAAGGATTCATAAGGGCCCTTACAAAAATGCATTCTCCAAAGGAATCTACTCTACTTTGCACACAGTGACTTGCATTTGCCAATCTTCGTGGTCCAACCTTCAGCAAAGCAGAGGCGAGGACGAATAGAGCTACATTAGCTCAAACCGACCCTATTGGATGGTGGAAGTGGCATGGCAAGGATGCACCAGAGTTGAGGGTACTTGCCATTTGTCTTCTTTCACAGGTTTCCAGTTCCTCTGTTGTAGAGAAGAATTGCTCCACATATAGTTTCATCCAATCAATCAAAAGAAAAAACCTTACCTCTAGACAATCGGAGAAGTTGGTGGTTGTACACAGTGCTTTGCAGCTACAAGATCGCCAGACTACTGTGTATCGTCAGACTAGAGCCTTACGTTGGGATGTTAATCCTGAAGATGGTATGCAGATTGATGAGGAGGATGCACAGGAGGGATTGGTTGGGGTTCCATTGGCTAATGCAGCCCCTTCTACTGGCACTGGCAGTGACTCAGACTCGAGCTTCAATGGCGATTTTGATTTAGACCTACCATCTACTGACTAGGGACAGCCATATATTTTCTTAGTTCTATGTTTATGTCATTTCATAGTTGAAACTTGGAGCCTTTGGGCATTTTTGTTATAATTCTAACATTCTTATATGATATGTATGCACATTGATAATGAAAGCATTTGAATTTTGTTAATTTGTTTGTCGATTCTCATGTAAAATCTCAATTCAAGTCTAATGCTATATAATAAGCTTCTACAATGTCTATGAAGAATGCTTTATCAATGTTATGCTATGAACATTTGAAATTTCTCTATATTTTTAAAAATTTCCCTTTTTTGTTAATAGCCATCCCCTGTCGTCCCCTAGAAAATGGCACAAAAGTACCCCGTACCAGAAACACGTCCCATCGTCTGTAATGTCCCCTTTTTAGCTCGTTGTCGTTTTTGGTGGATTAGCCTATTATCTGACCCTCGTAGGCTAATGCAAATGGTTTGAGGGTCTTGTTTGGCAAATATCAGAGTATTTTCTTCTCCAAAGCATAGTGTGGTTTAGGATTGGCCTTTGTTTGGTGTTTCAGGACTTAGTTATACACACTTACTATTTATAATAAGTCACCTGGTCGTGGGAGTCCAGTATTGCTATTAATAGTAAGGCACCTAGATGCAGTGTCGATCCCAAAGTTCAGTTGGCATGGTGGAATAAGGTGTATTGAGCAAATTATATCATTTAATTATTATTAAAGGTGGCTTTAATAATACTTAATATTATGAAATCGTATTATAAAGTTATAATTGCACTTTATGTCTAATGGGGCCATGAGACATAAAAAGACACATTAATGATTAATTGATTGGGCGCCCACTTTGAGGAGACACTTAATAAAGTTAAAGTGCACATTTGATATTATATTAAAATGAATTTAAAAATGCTTTTTGGGGGGTCGACCTCTTCAAGGAGGCTATATAAAGCCATCATAAGGAATTATTCATTCATTCAATCATATTACACTTATGCCTTTTGAAAAGGTTCACTATGGAGAAGAAGAAACCTAGGGTTTCTGCCATTTCTGCAATTGTTGGTCATTGAGAACGTTGTATCTCACTGATTCTTGCATTCTGAAGTTGTGAAATGCTAGCTGAAGATTGCCTCGTGGATTGGCTTCATTCAGGAGTCAATATTGAGCTTCTTTGGTAAAGAATCATAGAAGTTTCACAAGGGTTTACATTGCAGACCAGTTTATCATTGAAGATAAATATTATAAAATATCTTTATTGCTGCTAGAGATCATCTTCAATAGCACGTGGGAATCATTCATGCAGATTGGAGATGTTTGCTTCAAAGATTGCAAGGGTTTGTAGAACAGATTTCTGATTATTGGAGACATTTATTATTGTTCCTCTTTATTGATGCTCTAGCTCTTCTTCCTGGCTCGTGGGCATCATATTATATATCACAGAAGAGGAAATCTCTGACGATTTCAAGGGCTATGAGAAGTTCATTTGATGCTGTCTGTATTAGCTGAAACTATCATGTTGGGCCATACAGTACAGACACAACCAGGCTGTACCATCTCCTTGTGATGGGCCGTACATCTCCTATTCAGCTAGATGTGTGAACTAGGAGGCAAAATGCCTAAGGTTTTAAGCTAGAAACACCTACATTAGGGGCGGTTGAAGGTCCAAAACAGATTTGATACATTTTGGTGGTGGAGAAAACATTAATTCAGGCTAAGCATTCACATGAGGGTTTTTGCCAGGCGGTTGATCATCATTTCCAGAAATTGTTGAATATTGTCTATGGCTTTTTCCCAGGTATGATATTTAATGGTCTTAAGCATTGTATTGAGGACAGAAATGAGTATGTGTGTTCTTTGCAAGTTGATGTAAATCTAATTAGTTGAATTTATTAAAAGAGCTTGTTTCAGCAGTTGGCTATCATTGCATTAGTTTGTCATATCCTTCATTTGGTATTTGCATATGTTATTTGTTATTCCTAACAATATATTACTATTTGAAAATCAAAATCCGAATATTTTGTAAATCAAACATTCAAACAAGGCAGTGAAGTTCACTTTGCAAGTGTCCACCTGGGGTGGGACATTACAGTGGTATCAGAGCTTTGATCTTGCCAGCCTTGAGGGCAAAGTATCATATGCAGCCACAAGAGGTTGGTCCACATAGGTATTATACTCTTAGAAGAGCAGAACAACAAGCAAATCCAATTGCAGATACACAACAGGACATAATGGGTGATAGAAGAGGTGGCAGTCCACCAAGACATCAAGCCAATAATGAAGAAAGAGAAGCAAGAGAAATCATGAGAGGTCTTGCAACATGTAGCAGATGTTTTGCAACAACTTACAGAAACTATACAACAGATGAATACTTCTAGAAGACAAAATCACGAGCATGGACAATGGAAGTGTTGTTGGGACTCCAAGGGCACAAAGAGCACCTACTCGTACCACCGATAGACCTTTGCATCCTACATTTTTGAGGAATGAACCAGAAGAAGAGAATGTTGAAGAAAATGAAGATGCATCATTCGTAGATAATGTCATGTCAATGCACGATGAATGGGATTTGCTACCACCACAAGTAAAGGAGCATTTGACCTTTGACCGATACATGAGTCAAAGGAGGGAGCACAACAGAACAAGGCAAGATAGGAGACCAAGGAACCAAAACAGGGACCTAAAACATGCCACAAGCAAGCTCACACTTCCAACATTTGATGGTAGCGGGAAGATCACAGCAAGAGCTTGGATTCACAAGTTGGACACGTTTTTGAATCTTCGGCCTATGGCGGAGGATGATGCAATCATGTTTGCAACTTTGCACCTGGATGGGTTAGCTCATGATTGGTGGCACCATGGGGTGGTCACCTTGCAACATCACCTCATCACCACTTACCAAGAATTCACTGACAGGTTGATTGAGCGCTTTGACAAGAAAGACCCAAAATTATATTTCAGAGAGCTTGCTCAACTCAAGTAGGTGGGTAGCTTGGAGACCTACATCAGTGAGTTTCAGAGACTCCATGATGGTGCCTAGCTTGTCAGAAAGGAGGTTAGTTATTTTATTCATAGAGGGATTAGTTGAGCCCATGAGAGGATGGATCAAGGCTTTTGACCCCCCTTCAATACAAGAGTCAATGAAGAAGGCGTGAAGCATGGAGTTGGCTGCCCCTAAAAAGCAGTTTACTCCTAAGGAGATTACTTCTTCCAACAATGAGAGTCCTCAACAATCTGTTGATAAGAAAAAGAGATCAGCAACCAAGGTGGATGAGGAGTCATGAGATGAATTGAGGAAGAAGCAATTGTGTTACTGGTGCAAGGAGCCCTACAGCAAAGAGCATGACTATCCTTTGAGGCCTAAGGGCAAGGCCAACCGCATGATGTGGGTTTATTATGAGGATTCTGATTCTAAAAATTCAGATCAGCAAGCTACTCCAAACGATGATGATGTTCGAAAAGCCTCTATAGAGTTTGGACCTAATGCAAATCTATCTCCTTTGGCCTTATTTGCTAATATACAAAAAGGCGCTTCATTCAGAATCAGGGGAACAGTTAACGAACAGCGTTGCATTGCTATGCTTGACACTAGAGCAACGCATAATTTTATCGATGAGGGGTTTGTGGCTAGTTGTAGACTCCAGACAGCGGACTTCACTGGGTTTGGAGTTAGAGTTGCCGATGGATATACCCTCACTTCAACCAGGCGGATATGTAATCTCACTCTGTTGTTGAATGAGTATGAGTTACAGGTTGACTTCTATGTGGTCAACATGGGTGAGATGAACATAGTGTTAGGCATGAAATGGCTCAAAGACATTGGAGAATTTACCCTTAACGTATTTAAAATGGAGATGAAGTTTAAAATGAATGGTAGAGGTTACGTGTTGAGGGGAATTGCAGATAGGAGCTTGCGTTCTATCTCTCTCTGTAGAGAGAAGAGCGGAAAGAGAGAGAAGGTGGTACAAGAGGAGTGCGAGTCAGTGCAGGAGTTGGTTGTAATATCAGAGACATTACACAGTTCTTTCCGTGGGACCCAGGTGGTGTGATCTTTCAAAGGGTTTTCTTTTGGCAGTTGAGATTGCTTGGGAACAAGCAATTTCAGGGAGGGTGGACTGTAATGTCCCCTTTTTAGCTCGTTGTCATTTTTGGTGGATTAGCCTATTACCTAACCCTCGTAGGCTGATGCAGATGGTTTGAGCGTCTTGTTTGGTAGATATCAAATTGTTTTCTTCTCCAGAGCATAGTGTGGTTCAGGATTGGCCTTCGTTTGGTGTTTCAAGACTCAATTATACACACTTACTATTTATAGTTAGTCACCTGGTCATAGGAGTCTAGTATTCCTATCAATAGTAAGGCACCTGGATGTAGTGTCGATCCCAGAGTTCAGTTGGCATGGTAAAATAAGGTGTATTGAGCAAGTTATATCATTTAATTATTATTAAAGGTGGCTGTAATGTCCCTTCCTTAGACAGCTCAATCTATAGCGGAGGTTGGCCTACTATTAGGGTTCCCGTAGGTTAGCAGAATGGTTAGGGGACCCAATCGAGGGCTATGGAGTTTAGCTAGGAACCTTATGAGCCTTTCAGTTTGGAGTTCAGTTGATGAATCCAGGGTTAAAGTGAAAATTTTAAGGTTTGCTTTAATGGAATAGTAAAAGGTGAATAGTAACTGAAAATCATAAGGTGAATAATGAAAAGTGCCCTCATCCTAGCAACTCAAGTTGTTTTTAAAAAGTGGCCATTTTATTTGGATGAGGAAAGACCCTCAAGAAAATTATTTTATTGAATTTTATTAAAAAAGTCCATGAGAGGTTATAAAGCAATGTGTTGAGCTCCTTTTTGAGCATTCTACTCTCATTTTTACAAAACACTTTGCAGGTTTGAGCTCTGGAGAAGGGTTTCAGCATTGCTTCAGCCTTCTGGGAATGAAAACTCTCAAAGGCTATTGTGGATTGGACAAGAACCCAGTTCACCTTTGGGGAGGGCCTACCTTGGGTCTTCATTTGGGTTTTATTGGATGAGTTTCAGGTATATATTTTACAGATCTGAGTTTGCAGCAGCATTATATCAACATATTTTTTTAGATCAAGTGCAGCCATTGATAAATCGAGTCTCAACCAGGCCAATACTATCACATATTTGCATTCTACTTGTTGGTTGTACTATTTTGGCAACCAATTTCATATCAGCACTTCCATAACAATGATTAGACCTGTAGCTGCATATTTCACATTCTATTTCAGTCTTCTACCATTGTTATCATGCTCATATCAGCCTTCATAAATTGTATTTTCATGTCGGCATAGAATGGGTATGTTATTGGCATATTGGGTATTCAAATCTTTCATTTGTATTGGGTTTAATAGAGCTGTTACAGTCTGATAATTTTCATATCAAACATAACTGTCATTTTAATCAGACCTTATATCTTTAATTTAACGGCATAAATGGAAGTGGATTTATCAATTTATGTTGTGTAATCATTTATATATCAGTTCTATGCATTTCCTTTATGTTATTGGCATTGAAAACACTTAACCAAATGTCGAAAGCAATTAAACAAAACTCATAAAATCAGAACAGCAGTCACAAAATCAGAATTCATCAGTTTGCACAACAACTGTTTGACGAAATATCAACACTCTGAAAAATGAGTTTTTGGGTTAGATTTAGTGGGGATACTTCAGTGGCTTTAATAATAATTAATATTATAAAATCATATTATAAAGTTATAATTGCACTTTATGTCTAATGGGGCCATGAGACATAAAAGGACTCATTAATGATTAATTAATTGGGCTCCCACTTTGAGGAGACATTTAATAAAGTTAAAGTGCACATTTGATATTATATTAAAATGAATTTAAAAATGCTTTGTGGGGGTCGACCTCTTCAAGGAGGCTATATAAAGCCATCATAAGGAATTATTCATTTCATTCGATCATTATTACACTTATGCCTTTTGAAGAGTTTCGCTGTGGAGAAGAAGAAACCTAGGGTTTCTGCCATTTCTGCAATTGTTGGTCATTGAGAACGTTGTCTCTCACTGATTCTTGCATTCTGAAGTTGTGAAATACCAGCTGAAGATTGCCTCGTGGATTGGCTTCATTCAGGAGTCAATATTGAGCTTCATTGGTGAAGAATCATAGAAGTTTCACAAGGGTTTACTTTGCAGACCAGTTTATCATTGAAGATAAATATTATAAAATATCTTTATTGCTGCTAGAGATCATCGTCAATAGCACGTGGGAATCATTCATGCAGATTGGAGATGTTTGCTTCAGAGATTGCAAGGGTTTGTAGAACAGATTTCTGATTATTGGAGACATTTATTATTGTTCCTCTTTATTGATGCTCTAGCTCTTCTTCCTGGCTCGTGGGCATCATATTATATATCACAGAAGAGGAAATCTCTGACGATTTCAAGGGCTATAAGAAGTTCATTTGATGCTGTTTGTATTAGCTGAAACTATCATGCTGGGCCGTACAGTACAGACACAACCAGGCCATACCATCTCCTTGTGACAGGCCGTACATCTCCTATTCAGCTAGACGTGTGAACTAGGAGGCAAAACGCCTAAGGTTTTAAGCTGGAAACACCTACATTAGGGGTGGCTGAAGGTCTAAAACAGATTTGATACATTTTGGTGGTGGAGAAAACATTAATTTAGGCTAGGCGTTCACATGAGGGTTTTGCCAGGCGGTTGATCATCATTTCCAGAAATTGCTGAATATTGTCTATGGCTTTTTCCCGGGTATGATATTTAATGGTCTTAAGCATTGTATTAAGGACAGAAATGAGTATGTGTGTTCATTGCAAGTTGATGTAAATCTGATTAGTTGAATTTATTAAAGAGCTTGTTTCAGCAGTTGGCTATCATTGCATTAGTTTGTCATATCCTTCATTTGGTATTTGCATATGTTATTTGTTATTCCTGGCAATATATTACCATTTGAAAATCAAAATCCGAATATTTTGTAAATCAAACATTTAAACAAGGCAGTGAAGTTCACTTTGCAAGTGTCCACCTGGGGTGGGACATTACATCATCCCCATCCCCGAAACTCCGTGGAGCATAGAAAATTGGAGATGGGCAAGGAGATGAACTAGGTTAGATGAAACATCTACCTAACAAATCTTGAATTTGCTTTTTTATTTCATTACTGTGTAACATAGATCAGAAATATAATAGTGCATTAGGATGGGAAACAGCTGGAAAAAATCAATTGTATGATTGATTGTTCTATAAAGAGGTAGTGTCTTATGGTCTTGAAAGGTATCTAAATATGACTGCAAAAATATATCCAGACTTGCATGCTAAGTAATGATCTTGTTGTAGTTTAATTAGATTCTAGCCTAATAAATATTAAAGCAAGTTGCAATGCTTGATTCAATATTTATATGCTTGTCTGCAACTCAGTAGTAGATCTGTTGTTGTAGTAGTCCACTTGATTAGGTAGGTGTTGTTATCTTTATGCAATGTATATGTGTTGTTGTATGCATCATAGTGCACTTACCTATCATATTGATATGGTTTACCAAGAAAAAGACCATAACAATCCATAGAGATCACATCACAAGTGACCTTGTCCACAAACTTAGGACCAAATGTAAGACGCAATGCATGTGTGCATGATCTTTGAGGATGAACCACTATCCTTCCAACCAATTAAATATGGGTGACCATAAGGATCCATGGGTAAGTGTAGTTTATTGATGATAGATCTCGTAATTCAATTCTTCTGCAAGTCATTGTCGACGATACTAGTGATTGAAAAAGTTGTTCATGAGATGTGCCCTAATGACGAACAAATTGTCATGATTTTGCTAGAGTTGTTTAATGATGATGCATCAAGGTAACCTTGTTAAGTTGACCATTCAACTCAAGGTAGGTTTTATCATCATCTAAAGTCTCAATTTGGTTCCTTATTAGAAGATAGTACAATCAATGCCTTTTTTTGTAACTTGAAAGTTGAGATATTTAGGCCTATCATACCCCTTTTTTTTACAATAATTACAAAATTTCCTAGATTTTTTTATCATGGGAAGGAGAATGAGGAGCATAAGTAAAAGAAGCAAAAGAGAAAGGTCGTTTCCCTATTGGTGAAGGCCAATGAGATTGTGAAGCCATTGATTTGGAGTTGCCAGAAGAAGTTGAAGGATGAGACCCTTTGAACTGTGCAACAAGCTTTTCTTCAGCTAGTTCTTGATTGAAAGCAACATCAAAAATCTCAATGTGAGTATAGTTCAACTCAGAAAACAATTGTGCTTGTAGACAACTGTTGAATTTGAGAATGAAAGATGTAGCTTTTTATTGCACTTCTTATTGCACCTTGAGCAATATTCTTAAACAATTGAACTTAAATGTAATCTTCAATGAACATTTAAGTTTCTTGACGCAGCTAAATCCATTTGATGTTCAAATCATGCTCATGATGTGGCAGATAGGAAGCCTCCTTGTGAATAGTGGCAAACTTTAACCAAGCATTGAGAAGGTTTTGAGTAGCCACTCGTTCAATGGTGAGAGGAAAGCTTCAAAAATGCAAATAAAACTATGCCAGTGGCATCACTTTTGGTGTACCTGAACCAAGTCTCCATGTCAAGAATCCAACTATCAAGAGCCTTTGGGTTGTGTAAGACATCCTAGACTTTCACTTAGCATTTTACCTTTGAATTAGAAGGATCAATGGCGATGCCATTGACCTAGAGAGACAAATTGTTCACCACAATAGCAAGCTCAAGGACCCTCTCAACAAAAATTGTGTTCGCCGTGTTGTGGGTTGAAACCAAAAAGAGAGGCAAACTACACAATGAGATAAGGTACAAGCTAAATCTGCAAGAGTGAAGTGCATTACGCAGAAGGGCTCTAAACAAGCTTTCCAATGCAATAAACTAAAATTGTATGGAAAACAAAAGAAAATAGTTTTACTATCTAAGTGTTACGATTTTTTTTAAATGAAATTTAAAAAAACATCGAAAAGCATATACTATGTGCATATTTTATATATGCGGATAAGAGGCATATGTATGCACAGTGCATACAAAAAATTGAGCAGACAATTGTGGTCACTAGGGTAAGTACCAGCAGCAATGGAAAGGGCATCAGCAATCATTGCAAAGGATGTTGGTGATAGTGGCAGCAGGTGTTGGTGGCAGTGGCAATGGTGAATGATGTTGGTTGTGCATAGGCATATGACCTGCACAAGTTTTTTAAAGCTGCCTCAAAAGGTGTGGCAAACATGCAGCTTATATACAAGGAGATGTGTGAACTTTGAAGGGTTATAACTTGATACTCTTGAGTCAGTTTTAGATGAAATGAAAGGTTATCCCTACCAAATTGATTACTATGGATGCAATGGAGCTATCAAATTAGCCCAAGATCCTAGCAGACAATTACAAAATGAGCCTTCACTGGCAAATACAGAATGGATCAAAAATTGCTCTGATAAAAATGATATGGAAACAAACGAGAAAATAGTACCCAATACAAAGGCTAATACATACTCGTGAGAAATAAGCTTTGCATAACAGCTAAGTACTAGAAAACTACAACTTGCTTTCTACAAAAAAAGCTTCCTAAAACTTGCTTCCAAATGACTAAAAGACATGAGTATAAATGGCAAAAACAAACTACTAACAATTCTATAGAAAATAGGAGGTACACATGTCATCTATAATGACAAATGTTACAGTGACTCAACTAACCACTTTGAAGAGAGCAGTTCAAACTGAATGACTAACTAGATGTCTCAACTCACTAAGAGACTGTGTCATGATGATGTGGAAAATGAATATCCCTGGTTAAAATTGCTCTCAATTACAAACATACAGACTATACAACCCCTCTTAATGGGTTAATAGTTAAAAAGAAGAAAGGTTGAGTGACTGGTTGGTGCATGCCCCCTAAAGATAGATGGAAACTTCACTTTGAAGGGACCTCTAGAGGGATTCCTAGCCAAACAAGTGTTGGTTTTATCATTCAATCTTCAAGTAAAGAAATGATTAAAGATGATTCTATTCTCCTAGGAAAAAGAACTAATAACAAAGCTAAGTAGGAAGCAGTGGTTCCCAGTCTTGCTATAGCATACTCTAAAGGATGTAAACATCCCATTATAGAAGGAGATTCTAATATAGTTATTAAAGGTCTCCATAAGGCCAGATGTCCTAACTAGAAGTTGTGCAATTTGCTTGAAGATGTCATTATTATCTGCAATAGGTTTGATTCTGTCTCATTCTGCCATTGTTTTCGAAAGCAAAATTGGTTGTGGATTTGCTAGGCAACCAAGAAATTGATCTTTGTCCCTTCTCATCATTAATAAGTGATATGGTGAAGGATTGGCTTGGCTTAAATGAGCTTATCTTAAATGGCAAGCCACCTTGATTGATGTGGTGTTCAGCACCTCTCAACCATTATGAGATATCTTGTCAAGGTGATAAATTGATCGGGTTTTGCTAATGCCAAGACTATAGAGTTATGAATGCAAGAAGTGTTGTGACCTTTTTCACAAATCGCCCCATTGCAAATGGGAACCCCCTAATTTTTGCTTTGTTTAGGACTTTTGGCTTGATTTTAGTTAGTTTTCCTGTTGTCTCTCTCTCTCTTTCTGTCCCTTTTCTGTTGTCTGTCTTTCGGGGGTGTGCCTGTCTGATGTGAGATTTTGGCTAAGTCTGAGAATTAGGGTTTGTATTTCTCTGGTCAATCTGAAGTCAAATGAAGTGAATAAATTGAAATCTAAGACTAATGTTGATGTCAGTGTGCTTCCAGCAGGCTCCCAACTAAGTTTCATCAAATTCTGGCAACTTACTATTTTTAGTAAGTGTGCAATTCGGGGTATTTTCTCATCACTTTTGAAGTTTCGACAGTTACACTGCATTCAAAACACGTCAAGCTGCTCATCTACAAATTTTGAACTGAAACAGACAACTTGCTATTTTTTGGCAGTTTAGCTTCCGAAGCAAATTTTAGGGCTTATATGCGAAGTTTTTCAATGCATGTCTGGAGATTCTTTCTGGGTTTTCTGAAACCTACGCAACGATATAACATGCAAAATGAGATGATGACTTTCAGGAGCCGCCTTCGGAGGCTATTTTTAGGGTTTGCATGTTGAGATTTTCTTTGCATGTCTGCATTTTCCTTGTGGGTTTTTCGAGGCCTTCGCAACGATGTAACCTGCAAACCAGGATCAGAACTTTTTCAGGAGCCGCCTTTAGAGGCTATTTTTAGGGTTTGCATGTCGGAGATTTCAGCGCATGTCGGGTGATTCTTTATGGGTTTTTCAAGACCTACGCAGTGGTGTGACATGCAAGGCAAGATGATCGGTTTTCGAAGACTTACTATTTTTAGCAATACCACTCCAGCAGCTGCCCAGTACTTCAAAATCACAAACTAATTGACATGCAACAGAAACGGAGTTAAACAGAGCTCATTTGATACACATGCAAGTCAAATTAGGGTTTCCAGCTTCGGGACCCAAAAGGAGGGGTGAAATGTCAGAATTTTCGAACACTGGTATATACCACTGCGATCAGCATCTTTCAAGCTATCCACCGGTAAAATTTGAAGGCAATCGGAACACTTACTATTTATAGTAAGGCGTTCCAGAAACTAGCTAAAAATAGTAAATCAGCAGCAGGTGCCAGTGTGAACGGGCAGGTCATCCGATGAGGAGCACGTCATTCAAATTTCAAGTCAAACGGAGTTGTGGAGGTCTTTGAGACGAGCAGTTACTATAAATAGTAAACCACCTTCAGAAATGTGCTATTTTTAGCAGGTCAGCTCGAGATGGCAATGTGAACAGGCTAAGTAGGTCATGAGGATCCTGTGCTTAAAATTCCGTATCAATCCGAGCTCCAAAGATGTGAAAATCAAAGGACTTACTATTTTTAGTAAGTATTGAGCTGGCTGGTGAGGATGAGCAAAATCCTTCTAAGTCTGAAGGCTCATCCTCTTGCTCACCCTCTCAAATGCGCCCAAGGAAGAATCATCTGGAAAGATGAAAAATTGTCTAAGTCTGAAGGTTCATCCTCCTGCACATCCTAAATGCGCCCACTTCAGTTGGAGATGTTGAGAAAGATGCTAAGTGTTGGAATATCCTGCAGGTACCCCAATATGCGCTCAAGAAAGGATGAGGGTGTCAAAAAGTTTCTAAGGCAAGGCGTTTATCCACCTCCACCTTGAAAATGCGCCCACTACAAGCATGGGATGGAAAAATATTCCAAGTCAAAGTTTTATCCTCCTGCCTATGCTAAATGCGCCCTCAAGGTAATAGAAGTCAAGAAAAAATTCTAAGGCATGAGGTTTATCCTGCTACACATGCCAAATGCGCCCAAGTCAAGTGAGGTCAAGGTAAAACTTTGACTTTCTCCTCTCTCCTTTGAATGCGCCCATGCAAAGTAAAAGGTGGCAAAGGCGTTGGAATAAACTTAAATCCACCTCCCTATGTCAAATACGCCCATATGGGCTGAGAAAAGACAAAGTGTTGACTTCCCTCTTGCCCCTTTGAATGCGCCCATGCAAAGATAGAAGATTCCAAGGCATGGTGCATGCAGAGAAAGTCTAAGAATAGCAAAATTGAAGCATGCCTCCCTATATGCGCTTTAAGATGAAGAGAAGGCCTTGAAAAATGTCTAAGGCGTGGAAATTTGAAGTTGGATACCTCATATGCGCCCTTAACTTGTGGAGAGCTAGAGAATATGCTAAGTATAGAAGATTTGAAGTCCAACTCCCCATATGCGCCTTGACTTAAAGAAGAGCCTTGAGAATATGCTATGCATACAAATATGAAGTGCCCCCCCCCCCCTCTTAGGCGTCTTGAATGGTGGAAGAAGTGGGAGATATTCTAAGCATTGTTAATTTGAAGCACCCCCCTTTGAATGCGCCTTTGACTTGTGGAAAGGCTGAAAAGTATTCTAAGTATATGAAATTTGAAGTGAAGACCTCCATATGCGCCTAGAGAAGAGAGAAGGGTGGAAATTTGGTTAAGTGTTTGAAATTTGAAGCATCAACACCTAAATGCGCCCAAGGACATGGGGATGCTTGGAAAGCTTTTTGAGGCATTAAAAGTTAGAAGTGGAGAGAGTGAAATGCGCCTAACATGAAAAGTCAATTGAGAAGTTTTCCAAGTCATGCAAATTAAAAGTTGTGATGTCCCCGCTCTAGTCAGTTCTCGGGAACAGTGTGTTAGCCTTTTCTTGGACCCTTGTGGGCTAGCTAGATTGGTTAGAGGGTCAGTGGTGTTTTCTAGAGGAGTTGTTCGTTCTCGTTTCCAGAGCTCAATGATTGGTTCACAACAGGCGTTAGCAGTTCAGGAGTTGACAACTTTTGACGGCACAAAGATATATGGAGTTTCGAGGAAGTTATGCTTATTTTAGTGATTTAAGTTATTAATTAACTTAATATCTTATTATAAAGAAAAAATTGACTTTATTACTTTATATCACTTAAATATTCATAAAAAAGGGTGATTTTTAATTAAATCATTATTACATTAAGTGGGCGCCAAGTATTTAAGTCAAAACTATTGAAAATGACTTAAATGTGTTTTAAAAGATTTAAAACTTAAAAAGGGCATATCTTCTTGGAAATGCGTGCCTTTTGAGATATAAGGCATTTTGGGCATTAAGAAATTCATTCATGATTATTTCGACTTTGCCTTTGAGGTTTTCTCTGCACTTTCCTCTGTGATCAGGGTTTGTGCAACATTTCCATTGGAGAACGATATCTCTTCGATGTTGAGCATTTTTGAGACTGTGAGAGACCAGTCGAATTAGTGCAACTGTGAGGGCTTCATTCAGAGGTTCTACATGATTCTATCAGAGTTTTATCATTCAGTATTTACTTGACTGCAATAAGGAAGGGGGTTTCTTTATCAGAGGCGCCATCTTCAACAGATCTCAGTTTTCAACTTGTTCTTTGGGTTTCTTCCTTGGCCGTACCATTTACCTTGAAATTTGTGCCTTCTTGGAGGATGCCGTGTGAAGCTAGAAGCTAGGGCGTTTTCCTTTTGATCCCTGTTTGAGCTTCATTCTTGGCGGCTACCTCTATTAGCCCATTGTATCCTGTTTCAGAGTGGGGAAAGTCAATTATGGAGGCTAGGCGTCCATTTATGCCAGTTTTCACCATTCTTGGCTAGCGAGTTGGCTTACTTCTTTAAATAAATAATCTAGAAGTATTCTGGTATGTTTATCACTTGTGATCTATTTGTTACTGTTAAATAATACCTTCTGCATTTCCATTCTGTAGAAAATAGCTCAGTTTCTCAGTTTATGAGCTTTTATATGATGCGCCCCTTCTCTTTTGTCTACAAACTTTCTCTTAAAAAACTAAAAAAACACAATAAGATTTAACAAAAGTACAGGGGTTTGAGTTGTGAGCCAGCAGGGCTCATCACAGTGGTATTAGAGCACTGATCCTGCCAGCCTGTAGGGTTAGCAGTTTCTATGCGGTCGCATCAAAACAGGTTTGACAGGTACTACTCACGCAGGGGTCCTGGTTTGCAGAGAAGTACTTTTGAACCATTTTCAGCATTTCCGTTTGACGAACAGGAAGAAGAATTAGACTTTGATAACATGGCTGATAGGGAAGCTGAAGGTTCTCACAGGAATCCTCTCAATGAAGAGGACAGAGAAGCTAGAGAAGTACTCAGAGGCATGGTGGCAGGCCAAGAACAGGTGGCGAATATCCTCCAACAGCTGAGCACCAATGTTCAAAATTTGACACTTCATAGAGGTCAAAATCAGGATTGAGACCAGGAAAGCAGTATTCATAGAGAACCCCATAGAGTCATAGCTCCAGCACGCACCTTTGAGAGAGCTACATGTCCTACTTTTATCAAAAATGAAGCTGAGGAAGAGGAAGAGGTTGAACAGGGTGGTGAAGTGAACTTTGTTGATAACATCATGACTATGCATGATGAATGGGATGCATTGCCTCCGAGAGTTAAGGAGCACCTTAACTTCGATCGATTCATGAGCCAGAAGAGAGAGTATAACCGTAATAGGAATGACAGGAGGCCTAGAAACAAACAAAGTGATCTCAGACAAGCTACCAACAAACTAACCTTAGTTCACTATGATGGCAGTGGTAGAGTTACAGCACGTGCCTGGGTGAGTAAGTTGGATACATTCCTGACCCTACGTCCTATGCCAGAGGAAGATGCTATACGATTTGCAGCTCTCCACCTTGATGGCGTAGCACATGACTGGTGGATTCATGGCATGGCAACACTACACCATGATAGGATTACCTCGTACCAGGAGTTTATTGATAGACTGGTAGAGAGATTTGATAGACGTGATCCTGAACTATTCTTCAGGGATCTTGCGCAGTTAAAACAGTTGGGTAGCTTGGAATCGTACATTGGAGAGTTCCAAAGACTATCCGTGATGGTGGCAGGCATCTCAGAAAGAAGGCTAATCATATTGTTTATTGAGGGTCTTTTCGAGCCCATGAAAGGTTGGATAAAGGCATTTGATCCACCTACTCTACAGGAGGCCATGAGGAAAGCTCGCAGTATGGAGCTCACTACACCTCGTAAACAATTTGGCACGAAACCATCTACCTCCTACACAGAGAACAAATCTGATCCAAAGAAGGTTGATAATGTTGATCAAAAGAAAAAATTTGCAGCCCCTTTAGATCGTGAAACAATGAATGATCTACGTAGAAGGAAGCTCTGCTTTTACTGTAAGGGCCCATATGACTTCAATCATGACTGTCCCCTCAAGCCTAAAGGACAAAACAGGCACATGGAATGGTTTTATGAGGGAGAAACATTGACTGATTTTTCAGACCAGCAAGCTGCTATCTATGACACAGATGAAGAAAAATCAGAAAATGAGGCAGAAATTGAGGTAGAGAGTGAGCTACAGGAGGCTCGTATGTCCAGCATGCAGAGAGAGGGATCTTTCAGGCTCTGTGGGATTTTAGCGGGTCAAAGAGTCATATCTCTTTTGGACACAGGTGCAACCCACAACTTTATTGATTCACAGTTAGTGGAGAAAAGAGGAATTCAAACTCGGCAGTTTGAAGGCATTCGAGTGAAGGTTGCAAATGGATACACTCTCAACTGCGAGAGGATGATTCCGGATTTGCCAATGAAACTCAATAATTTTGAGTTTAAGGCAGGTTTTTATGTTGTGAACATGGGAGGAACAGATATAGTTCTCGGCATGAAATGGCTTCATGCGATAGGAGAGTTCACACTTAATTTGCATGACATGGAGATGAAATTCAGAGTTGATGGCACAAATCATGTTCTTAAAGCCATCAAGGACAGCAATATAAAAGAAATTTCACTCTGGAGAATGGAACGTTTGATTCGACACGACATGGTAGATTGGGCCGCAGAGTGCAAGTTAATGCCTTCACAGTTGGAGCAGCAAGCTTCTTCTTACCATCCAGATGTACAGGAACTTCGAATCAAACATGCAAAGGTTTTCGATGCTATTCCACCAGGTAGACCTCCTGATAGAGGTATTGAGCATATCATAGAGCTGGATGAGGGCACGAAACCTATTATGATCACACCTTATCGGCACCCCAAGCGATTAAAAGATGAAATTGAAAAGACTATCAAAGAACTTTTAGCTATGGGGCACATTAGGCCGAGTAAGTCACCATTTGCTTCATCAGTTGTTTTGGGGAAGAAAAAGGATGGTACACTCAGAATGTGTATTGACTAAAGGATGCTCAATAGGAAGACTATAAAGAATAGGTATCCTATTCCACGGATAGATGAATTGATAGACGAGCTTCATGGAGCTTGCTATTTCTCGAAGATTGATTTGAGGACAGATTACCATCAGATCAGAGTCCGAGAGGAGGATATTGAGAAAACAGCATTCAGATGCCACTGTGGACACTATGATTTCTTGGTTATGCCATTTGGTTTAACCAATGCTCCAGCCACATTTCAGTCTACTATGAATAGGGTTTTCCATCCTCACTTGAAGAAATTTGTATTGGTGTTCTTCGACGACATCCTGGTTTACAGTAAATCATGGGAGGAACACATGGTCCACCTGGATGAGGTATTGAGTATACTTAACAGGGAGTCCTTGTACGCCAAGGAGTCCAAGTGTGCTTTAGGCATGGCAGAGCTTTTGTATCTGGGTCACATTATCAGTGGAGAGGGAGTCAGCATGGATCCAGAGAAAGTTCGTGCTATCATCGATTGGCCTACACCTGAGACATTGACACAGCTCAGGGGGTTTGTAGGATTATGTGCCTTCTATCGTCGGTTCGTTAGTGGATTCTCACGACATGCTGTGCCACTAACTGATTTGACTAAGAAGGGAGCCTTTGTGTGGACACCTCTTGCACAGGCGTGCTTTGAGAAGTTCAAACTTCTCATGACTACATGTCCAGTCTTGGCTTTGCCGGATTTCACCAGACCATTTGAGCTACATTGTGATGCCAGTGGTGAGGGTATTGGTGCAGTCATCATGCAGGATCGACACCCTATAGCTTTCGAGAGTAGGAAGCTAAGAGGTCCTGAACGGAGCTACAGTATCTACGACAAGGAAATGTTGGCCATCATGCATGCCATGGCCAAATTCAAGCAATATTTGGTTGGTAGTAAATTCAGTGTTAAAACCAATCACAATAGTCTGAAACATTTTCTTGGGCAGCAGGATTTGAACGAAAGGCAACAGAAATGGGTCAGCAAACTTCAGTCCTATGATTTTGACATCTCCTATGTCAAGGGCACTCAGAATGTGGTTGCTGACGCATTATCTCGCCGTCCACACTTGAGCTCCATTACACAGATTGCAGAGGACTGAAGACACATGATAGTAGCGAAGTATGCTAAGAACCCGTGGGCTTCTAGCATAGTGGATGGGACAGTACAGGATGACAGATACTCACTTGTAGATGATCTTATCATTTACAAAGGGAGGATATTTCTTGTCCCAGGTTTTGAGATGAGGGACAGAGTATTGAGATCATTCCATGATTCACCTATGGCAGGACATCCCGGTTACTTTAAGACCTACAGGCAGGTACGGGAGAGATTCTCTTGGAAGGGTCTCAAGTCATTTGTTCTTCAGTATGTCAGGGAATGCCTTGTTTGTCAGCAGAACAAGCAAGAACATACATACCCTGCAGGATTACTCCAGTCGCTTCCTATTCCTGAGAGGAAGTGGGAATGCTTGTCTATGGACTTCATCACGGGCTTGCCGAAAGCTCAAGGGAAAGACAGCATTTTTGTGGTAGTAGATCGGTTGACTAAGTATGCACATTTCTTCTCAATCACTACTACACACATAGCTACTCAGGTGGCGGATTTGTTCTTCCGAGAGGTATTCAGGTTGCACGGTTTGCCTCGGAGCATAGTCAGTGACAGGGACAGCAGGTTTATGAGTAACTTCTGGGAGGAGTTATTCAAACTTTGAGGGACAGAGCTCACTCTGAGCACCAGCTACCACCCACAGACAGATGGGCAGACTGAGATAGTCAATAAATGGGTGGAGGGATATTTGAGGAATTACAGTTCAGGGCAGCAGAAGGCATGGGTGAAGTGGTTATACCTTTGTGAGTATTGCTACAATACCACTCATCACATGAGTATTCAGATGACACCTTACCTAGCGTTATATGGATATGATGCTCCGAGTTTTCTAGATTTGTTGCTGAGTGACAGCAGAGTACCTAGTGCTGGTGATCTATTACAGGAGAACCAGGACATCATGAGAGCACTCAGGGAGAACATTTAGAAAGCTCAAAATCAGCAAAAGCAATATGCTGATCAGAGGCGAGTGGAGCGATCTTTCGAGATCGATGATTTGGTGTATTTGATGCTTCAGCCTTATAGGCAGTCCACCCTTCGTAAGAAGGGCGCCGAGAAACTTAACCCGCAAAACTATGGACCCTTCAGAGTTGTCAAACGTGTCGGTGAAGTGGCTTATGAGTTAGATCTTCCGGTGGACAGTAAGGTTCACAATGCGTTCCATGTGTCACGCCTCAAAAAGGCGTTGGGACAACAGGTGACTCCTATTGATTTACCACCCCTGGATGATGAGGGGAAATTGATTTTGATACCTGAGGCCATTCTGGATTCCAGAGAGCGTCATCTTCGGAGGCGGGTTATCAAGGAATACTTGGTAAAGTGGAAAGATCTACCGGCAGAGGATGCTACTTGGGAGAGTGATAGTATTCTTCAACATCCGGCTTTGAGTTTGCTTGTGGAGAAGCAAATTCGAGGAGGGCGGACTGTGATGTCCCCGCTCTAGTCAATTCTCAAGAACAGTGTGTTAGCCTTTTCTTGGACCCTTGTGGGCTAGCTAGATTGGTTAGAGGGTCAGTGGTGTTTTCTGGAGGAGTTGTTCGTTCTCGTTTCCAGAGCTCAGTGATTGGTTCACAACAAGCGTTAGCAGTTCAGGAGTTGACAGCTTCTGACGGCACAGAGATATATGGAGTTTCGAGGAAGTTATGCTTATTTTAGTGATTTAAGTTATTAATTAACTTAATATCTTATTATAAAGTCAAAATTGACTTTATTACTTTATATCACTTAAATATTCATAAAAAAGGGTGATTTTAAATTAAATCATTATTACATTAAGTGGGCGCCAAGTATTTAAGTCAAAACTATTGAAAATGACTTAAATGTATTTTAAAAGATTTAAAACTTAAAAGGGCGTATCTTCTTGGAAATGCGTGCCTTTTGAGATATAAGGCATTTTGGGCAATGAGAAATTCATTCATGATTATTTTGACTTTGCCTTTGAGGTTTTCTCTGTGCTTTCCTCTGTGATCAGGGTTTGTGCAACATTTCCATTGGAGAACGATATCTCTTCGATGTTGAGCATTTTTGAGACTGTGAGAGACCAGTCGAATTAGTGCAACTGTGAGGGCTTCATTCAGAGGTTCTACATGATTCTATCAGAGTTTTATCATTCAGTATTTACTTGACTACAATAAGGAAGGGGGTTTCTTTATCAAAGGCGCCATCTTCAACAGATCTCAATTTTTAGCTTGTTCTTTGGGTTTCTTCCTTGGCCGTACCATTTACCTTGAAATTTGTGCCTTCTTGGAGGATGTCGTGTGAAGCTAGAAGCTAGGGCGTTTTCCTGTTGATCCCTGTTTGAGCTTCATTCTTGGCGGCTACCTCTATTAGCCCATTGTATCCTGTTTCAGAGTGGGGAAAGTCAATTCTGGAGGCTAGGTGTCCATTTAAGCCAGTTTTCACCATTCTTGGCTGGCGAGTTGGCTTACTTCTTTAAATAAATAATCTGGAAGTATTCTGGTATGTTTATCACTTGTGATCTATTTGTTACCGTTAAATAATACCTTCTGCATTTCCATTCTGTAGAAAATAGCTCAGTTTCTCAGTTTATGAGCTTTTATATGATGCACCCCTTCTCTTCTGTCTACAAACTTTCTCTTAAAAAACTAAAAAAGCACAATAAGATTTAAGAAAAGTACAAGGGTTTGAGTTGTGAGCCAGTAGGGCTCATCACAAAAGCTGGACCTAGAATATGCATGCCAAGTTGAAACAGAAGTCTAAGGCAGAGAAAATGAAAGCTTGAAGAGGTCATAGAAACTTTCTGAGGCGTTGGAATTGAATGTTCGAGGGTGGATATGCGCCTGGCATGAAAGGGGTAATATCAAAAGTTTAAAAAATTTCTAAGTATTGGAAGCTAAAAGCTTGAAGGGTCATATGCGCCTAAGGGTTGAGGAAGAAGTATGAAATTTTTCTAAATGTGGAAATTTGAAGTAAGACATGGGCGCATTGCCTAGGAAGCAGTTGAAAAGATTTCTAAGTGGTAGAAAATGTCAGCAAGTCTCCACATGCACGCCCAAGCTAGTGATGAAATGATAAAATATTTTTCCTAAGTGTTAATATTTCAATTTCACCTTCTAGGAAAAATACGCCCAAGTTGATAAGGGTGATGAAATTTTCTGTGGCAGGGATGAATTGGCTGTGAAATATGTCGGGAGGTGCCAGCTTCATGAAGTTGATGAAAATTTTCAAGTCAGAGTAGGAAAATACGCCCAGGGATGAAAAATCGAAATAAATTTGATGAAAAATGTTTTTTCTAAGGTTGCAATTCAAAAAATTAAATGTACCCCTTCGTTTGTAGACCCATGGATTCGACGCCTTCTGAAGGGAATTTTCTTCTGGGTATTGGACGTCTGCGATGAGGAATGGATTTTAAGGTCTTCCACAGCTTGCCAAGGATTCCGTGGTGAAGATTTTTGATGGGCACCAGATTGATAAATTTTCTAAGGGGAAAATTTAAAAAATTTCGAAGGCAAGGAATAAATGATGTTTTGAAGATAAAATGCCTTAAGTGATGAATTTGAAATTGAATGACTAGATGATTTTTGATCAGGTTCCTGATGAAAGCAATTTTTTTCGAGCCAGAATTGGATGAAATGTCAAAGTGAACGCCTCAGCCAGTGGAATGAAAACAGAAGCTCAAGTCTCCAGATGCGCCCTAAGGGGGATGAGTGATAATATGGAAATATTCTAAGGCATGAGGAATTTAAAGGAAATGGTTGTGCTAGAGAAAAACGATGAATCCTTGGAAATCAAAACATGGATATCAGGTGAGTAAGTGGGTTTATATTATTAAGTGTTTTGATGCTCTTCTTTTATCTGTTTTGCAGGGTGAACGTCAAGGCCAGAGCATGATGACTTGAAGTGGTGAAGCATGATGATATTACAACCTTCGAAGGGAGATAAAGTTATGAGTTTCGAGATCTCGGTTGCACACAAAACATGAAAGAAGAAAAGTTGCAAGAAATGGCTAAGTGTTGGAGTTTCTCCTCAAGGACCCAATGTGCACCCAACGCAGTCAGGTGGGTGGCGAGGAAGAAATGATCAAGTCCAAGATAGGAAAAGATGAAGGCACAAAGGTTAGAAATGATCCTCAAGAACTTCAAAGTTGAAGAACAACATCAAGGAGGAAAATCATCGTCGAGCAGGAGAAGGAAGTTGTCGCCTTGGAGTCAGATCGAGAACTTGCCTGCCATAATAGTCCAGAAAGAACAGTGTGAACGCGTTTACAAACGGGAATCTTCTAGAGGATAGTGGCCATTAATTGCTCATTTATTACCCCACTCCTCTTTGTGGCGGTTTTTAGGGTGAATCTTGTTTAGGGCTGAGGTGGCACAATCTGGGCCATCCAGCCGATTGTAATCTGAGCCGTCTGTTGGACTTGGCCAGCTATATAAAGGGGCGTCCCCCCTCATTTGTACCTCATTAGAATAGACATTGAGTTAGACAGTAGACATAGAGTAGAGGGACAACTTAGAAGTAGCTTAGTATAGATTGATAGTGTAGTTGAAGAAGAAGGAAAGTTTTTTCCTTTGAAAACTTTGTAAGAAATTGTTGTGAACACTCTCTCAATAAAAAGAGTTTTCGTTGATGATGATCTCGTCTTTTGTTGTGAGTAGCTAGCAAGGTTTCTTAGTCCTTCTGATTCGAGTAGGATCTTAAAGTAGAATAAATTTCATTTCATGCAAGTAGTTAGTGATTGTGGAATGTGGTCTTCAATTTGAGCAAACTTCGTCTATCCATACCACTAGTGTGTTCGTTGATGGTGAATACGCCTTGTGTGGTCAACTGGAATATCGTGTACTTAACTTCAATCATGATTTGTATGTTTATATGTGTCGTCGTGATGGTATTTTCATGCTAAGTTGTGATCTGAACACCTTGAGCTACTCCTCTGAAGATTGCACCGATTCTGTGGAGGCTGTCCGAAGCGAGGCAAAGCAGAGCCTGGTTGAAGCTAGTGAGAATTGATCGCCATGTCCCACGCCTTAGAGTAGATTAGATCCTTCTCAACCTAGCACTATTTACATTCAGTACCTTCTGAAACCAGAACTTTATAGACAAACCTTTCGAGCATTCGAATTCCTTTCTCCGCTGCCGAACAATTTCGTAAGTCCCCTTGAAATACCAGCAAATCACATCGAGCCAACTGAGACTATTCACACTAAAGGAACCTTGGAGTTGAACGCACGAACTCTCTCGCAATCCTAGCGTGCTGGATACTTTGATCAAGAGAGAATAGGGTAGCCGTTGGTGACATTATTCTACCTTGGTGCGGTCACGAAAAACACATCAACAAGAAGTAAGTTTGAACTCCATTTATGTTTCAACATTAACATGGGTGGCTTCTTGCAGTTTAAGGGATTCGGCGCTTTTGTTTCCTGATGTCTGTTGTGGGATGGTTTTATGTTCACGTCTCTATGGCTAGACGAGGTTTCATGGCCCCTGGTGGTTTGGATTATACTATGTGCACGCCTAATGGCAAGGAATCATGTTGGTAGCAGCCATGATTTGTTGTGGAAAGGTCAAGCTTTTTATCATAGATTGAAAAAAAATCATTGTCATAAAATTACTATACTCTTAGTGAAAAGTATTATAGTAGAGGAAGGCTTGGCAAACAATGATATTTCTAAGTTTCATAGTATGATCTTGGCAGATATTTATGAAAAATAGGGCAATACCATCATTGAAGAGTTCATACTCGGGTTGAGTTGTTGCTTCTGTTATAGGATCATGAGCCAGTTGTTGACAATGCTAGTTTGGAGGATGTGGAGGTATTAGGGCATTAGGGATGCTTATTTCTATTCATTGTTGGGAGGCAAGGGGATGGGATCAAGGGACGTGTTGGCATTGAAAACTGAAATTGAGCACCTTGCCCAAGATGTGGAAAAGCTTACAGCTTTTTTTCAAGACCTCACGATGGTAACAAGGAATTTGTTGGTCTCACACAGCAAGGGTAGATTGGAGGTCTCTAGCACTTTGACTTCCCCGTATGGGAAGAGGCAAACTAACAGGGTAGTGAAAAGATAATTTAAGGGGCTCAAAGACCCTTCTTGCCAAGGAAACGTCACACTGAAGCCTATGGTGGTTGCACTGGATGAGTGGACTTCATTCCTTCAATTGGTTGATAGATTAAGGGACAGAATTAGGAGTTGCTCATTGGGGAGTCTCAGCTCTTTTGTGATTACTGAGTTTTAAAGTTAGTTGTTGTTGTGTTGGCTTAGTTTTGTGGTTTGGTTTTGTCACTTTTGTATTGCATCTGCTAGTTGGCCTGCTCCACCCCTGTGTAGGAAGTTAAGGCAAGTCTGATTTAGTCTCTTGTTTAGAATATGTATGTTTGCTAGTGCTTTGGGCTAGAACTCCATAATAGAACCATATATCTAAAATAAATAAATAAATATAGACTATTGGAAATAATACTATCCTACATATTATGCTATGTACCTTCTATGAAATCCTCATCAATTTCACAGCCCCCTATACAACCGTTGCCCATTCCACCATATTAAAAGTGAGGTTCTAGGTGTTATTGAATGATAATAAAGGTAGCGAGCAAGTTATGAAATCTTATTTAGAGTGTGCTCCTAATCACTGGTGAGACTTGTATCTTCATTTTGTAAAGACGGCCATCTAAAATAGAACTTGAATGACTATAACATATAATTTCAAATGCCTAATTTCTCATTGGTAGATCACAATAGGCATTTTTACATCACGTACAATATGCAATATTCCAGCATGCATTGTGCCATATTGGATTTGAACTCGCAAAGTTTCCCTATCCCTATACTTCTCCCTCTCTATAGACCATTGTATTGCAATTGTGTAGAAGTCAACAGCATACACATATAATATACATGACAATGTCAGAGCCAAAATGAAAACAGAAGAAGGCCTACATTGAGTTATACAGCAACCATAATAAAGGACAGAAAGGCCATCTGTTTCCATCCAAACTATTTGAATTATTTACCAGAAGAATGAATAGAGTGAAGACTAAAAGTCTTTCAAATCCAACATTTGCAGTTAAGTTACTGCTATATGCAACATGACTTCATGCAAGTTTGCTATAAGCTGTGAAGTATAGGAAAATAAAAAATTAATAGTTTCTTTTCATAAAAATGATAGCATGTTGAGGAAAAAGGTGATCCTCTTGTCCTTAAGACAAAATGAACTCAAGTTAGGCCCCAGCTTTATCGTACAAAGAACCTAGAGTGCATTGGCAGTTAAATCCATTTGAACAGGACATATAATTGACATAGAATCGCCACACTAAGGGTTTGAACTCCTCCTGCCCCACAACAGTCCACCATAGAAAGACCAATGAAGTTTCAATCATGTATTTTGACGTATAATTTACAGATGGGTGATAGTGAAGGCCCACAATTTAAAAGGGCTTCAAGGAGATTGGAAAGCCTTCTTTTACCTAAAACAAAATTATAGATGTTGCCGATAGAATGCAATGTCAATTCTATTGGTGGAATGCCATGGGAATCATATTATTTGGATGCATGACAATTCTATCGGACTTCTAGTCATGCTATTTTTTCTTAAAACAAGTTTAGGCAAGTGTTATATCAAGACAGAAGCAGAGGCAGTTTGATGAAAGGTCAAAAGACATCTAAAATGAGTACCTTCAAAGAAAAGCAAACATGCCACAGAAGACTTTCTATAAACATTTATAAAAAATAAATAAACACAAAGAAGCTCATTACATACAAATAAAAGCTGAAAGAATGGATTATAAAAAGATTAGAATTTAAACAACTTTTACAGCATAAACTTGATGTCTTCAGTACGAGATAGTCACCAATAAAGAATTCATGTTCTTTATCCTTAGGTATTTATATACCTTTTTCCCTCACTTCACTTTGCTGGATCTAGTTAAATAATGGTAAAAAGAAATGAAGAATAAAATAAATTCAAAAAGATAACCACAGATACAGAAACCCTCAAAATTGGCCACTGCATAACCTTATCTATTCAGATAGAAGGAATTGAGGTTCCTTTGGACAAACAAGAAGGAAAAACTAATTTCTTTGCTGACACCAGCATCCTAATTTGGGCAAGCAGGAGGAATACATTAAGGTGCTAGAATACCCAGAACAGAAAGGTTACCATCAATTAATAGGAATGGACAATAGAATTTTATTGAGATTATTCATATGAAATAAAAGCATCCTTGAAATCAATTTTCCCTAACAAATTGAACACCTATGATAGAGGATGATGAGCTCTCACCAAAAATTTTGCAAGGTGACAAAAAGGAAAAATAGTCAGGGAGAAATGGGATGAAACTGATCCAATTATGCAAAAAGCAGAAGTTAAAGACATTTTTTGTGCTCAAATATGCTATAAAGGAGCATATATAAGGAGCCCAAGGAAGAGTTTTACAGTGTTCTCATCTCAAGAAGTGGCCATTTCCAGCAAAAAGATGTTACATGATGAAAACACCTTGTAAGCTCTATGTATTGCATTTTCCCCATTAGCAGGTACAGTTCTCCTCATCCATGTGTTTGGATCACAGGAGAACTGCCAAGCTGCACCTGCTTTTTACCTTTAAGGGACAATATCCAGAGCATTCTGTGTCTGGTTTGAGACTTTTGGTGTGCAAGAAGAATTAAGGTACCATCAGGCAGGGAAGGAATCTGTGCTGTATGAAATTGAAATAAATGACTTAATGTTATCTGAATAAAAAAATATATTTTTCACTTCTCATCCCAAAACCCCCATGAGCACATAGAAGTACAGCTTTCACTACGTCTTCCCTAGAAACCAACAAAACTCCACGAAGCAAATATGGTTAAAATACATACCCTGAGAATTGTGCCCACAGAAATGAGCTTCCAAGTCCTTTTGCTCCAATTCCAAGCTCACGGATTTCATAGTTAAGCACTGAAATCTTGCTTTGCATATCTGTTACATTATATTAATCTTAATACTGATAACCAAGTGCTTAGCATACAAAAAAGATACTACATAATCACTTCCAAGTTCCAAATGGACTTATACACAAACTTTATCTGATTCTCACTGTGATTTTGAAAATCTCATTACAGAGTTTCCCAATTATTTGTGATTGTGGGTAAAGAGAGAGAGAGAGAGATGACAACATATAACCTGTCTGAGATGGGTCCAAAAGAGCAAGTTCTCTGACAAATAACTCATTCCTTAAGTTCATGGCTACACTGTGAGGTTACACAAGGATAAATAAGCAATGTGATGCTATGTAGCTGACATGGCTATTGAATAATCATACATGTATAAAATTATAAATAGAGAAGAAAGGCAAGGCCAAAAAGCAGTTAAGAGTTACCCTTAATAAGTACCATCTAATAAATCTGCAACCAACAATTTATGGACCCAACTGTAACATACACCCCTGATTTCTTTTGAAATCCTTGTATGCTGTTTGTGTTTTCACTGTATGTTGGTTGTTTGTTCTCTGTTTGTTGTACCCAAACCAAAATTTTTGCTTCATTAAGGCATTTTGCTTAAAAGAGTCTAAACCTTGTTAAAATGATGTCAAAACACTGTTTTTGGGCAAATCAAGTATGGACTTTGTGTCAGTTTGATGTCTGGAAGATACTGGTAAAATTTGAAAAAAATGAAAATTAGGGTTTTTAAGCACCCAGTTTAAGGGCACAGAACCCTAAAAATTGAAACTTGTCATAATTGACTAAAAATTGTTTTGATTGGCTTATTTTGCTTCACGATCACAATGGTGAAGTCAGTTTCAGTTAAAACTTAGTTTAAGTCTCGTGGGTAGTTTTCACTTTTTTAGATGGAGAAATGGAATTTCTGAAGTCATCAATGGCAAATGGCTAGAGACTAGGTGTTGAAATCTAAGCCTAAAATGCTCAAATGAAGAATTTTTGGCGAGTTAAGTGCAAAGTAGAGCTTCGCCTTGGAGGAGATTTTTTTCACCGAGATGAAAATCATCAAAAAATTTCTAAGTCTGGAACACCAAAGCCCTTGGAGGCCAGGGGCGCCCTAGATTTCAGAGGCCCAAATTGCAGTTTTGAGGTTTGTCACTTCCAAGGAGATTTGTCAGGAATACTATCAGCTTCGCGATGAGCTATCCAACCAACCTGAAAGATATGTTTAGCACCTAATATGGGAGTTTCAGCGAGAAACGGGGAAGTTTGAAAAATGATTAACATTGGAAGGAAAAGTGCAGCTTTTGCAAAGGGCGCCCATCCTTTTGAGGGGTCAAATGAAGGATTTCGACCAAACGACACCTAGGATGTTTGTCTCACGTTTGATCAGGCTTCGCATCGCACCCGTCAGCGGATTAATCCGAGTTGCTGAACTGTCGAAATCAGAGGTCAAACACAAGGTTAAATCTTGGTTAGAATGAAAAGGAAAAAGTAAAAGCGCCCCTGGCCCAAGGTTTTGAAACCTTGAATGTCTTCTTTCTAGTGATCTCAGGTATTCATCCTGTCCGTGTTACATCCAGCTCTTCGTTGCATATCTCCGTCAAATCAAAAGGTGTGTTAGCGGCCAGTAGCTAGAGATTTAGTGGTATTTTAGCCAGTTGGCAAAATGGCTATCTCTAGAGCAAAAAGCGCCCCTGGAGGCCAAGGGCACCCTTGATTTTGACTTGTCAAATGTTGGAATTTGATGAAGTGTTCTCTTGAAGCTGTTGTGCGGAATGGAGCCAGCTCCGCAGTGAACCAGTTGTCCAATCCTGAAGTTTTGCCAAACATGAGATACGAGGTCAAGTTTACCTTCGTAGGTGTTGAAAATGATGAAAATATGGTTGTCTAGGATCAAAAGCACAACTTTTGCAAAGGGCACTTGGATTTTTCAAGCCTCAGACCTCAGTTTAGTGATTTGCAATCTCAATGAGTGATTTTGTTAGCATTGATCTTGCTCTTCAACGCAACTGTCAGCCAGTCAATTGGGCGTGTCACTCAATTAGAGTCAGTGATTGAACAAGAGCTCTGACGAGGGTTAAAAATCCAAATTTTCATTAAAATGACTGTTTGGAAAAAAAATGCCTAAAGTCAAAGGTTGACTTTTTGAACTCAAGATGACTTGTGCGCATGAAAAAATGATTAATTAATTCGACTTTGAATAAATTGCAAAAAGGGACGATTTTTAATTTGCATGTTGAGTTAACTGATTTGCATATTCAGTTAACTAGTTTGCATGTCGAGTTTAATTGAATTATCAAAGGTGGCGCCCTATTTAGGGCAAATTTAACATTCAGTTAGCAAATTTGAAGTCCCAGACAGAGTAAAGTCGAATATTTTGAGGTCCAATGATGAGGTGCGCTTATTGCATGAGGGATGGACGATTTTAGACTTAATTCTCTTTATTTAAGTCATCAAAGTCGCCATTATTCTCATTCCAAGTTCAAAGCAAAGGCAAGTTTCTTGAGCAATTGAAGATTTGAAGGTGCTTTGACTTCAATTTTTCAGTGCCAGGTCCAAATTGTTCAGAAGATTAATTTTCCAGAGTTATATTTTTCAATGCATGCAAGTTTCATCAAATCTCAGTCAAGCATAGGCGATTTTCTATAGAAGCAGAATAAAACAAACTTCTATCTTTTGTCTAATTTCTTCTATTCTCATCTTAGGTATTCTTCGCATGTCAAAGAAAACAATAGAATATTCAGAATCTGATCATCTGGGTTCACATACTTTAGCGACAGCAGCAAAACCCATGTCTTAGATTTTTTCAAGATAATTGCCCCGCAGCTTTTATTCTAAAGCTTTGTGCTTTTTTCCAAGAATTATTTTGCATGTGGGTCAAAAACACATCTTTTTCAAAATCGTGTTATCTGGGTTGCCTTAGAATTTCATTGCCTACAAAACCCATGTTCCATATTTTCTCGGGAAAAATTGCCCTGAGTCAGCTCTAGAACCCTTGCTTTTTTTCTCAACTGAAAAACCTCCACATGTCTTGCTAAAACTCAATTTTTCGAATTTTTATTGATCTTGGTTTGCTTAGAATTCGATTCTGCACAAAACCCACGTTTCAAAAAAATTCCGAAAATTTTTCCGACAGTAAGCTAATTTTTAGCCTTGTCCAGAGCTTTTTCAGCCTTTTCCAAAAGTTGTCCGAATATACCCAACTTCACAGTCAAAAGTCCTCATTTTCAAAGTGCAATTCAACCCTATAGATTATAAGACCAAGTCGGTCTTGACGCATGACGTTTTGAAAACTTCAGACACAAACTTGGGTTGTGTCTATTAGGTGGTCAATCTGAGCACTTTGGAAGGCGTTAGCAGCAATACATTGAAGAATCTTGAGCGTTCTGGGTTGCTAGCAATGGCGTCTATTCCTATCACAGCGTTCAATCTCGAGTTTGTTCTTGCTTGCATCAAGCATTACGACTCGTCTACACGACAAATCAGATCAACTGATGGGAGAGTCATCTGCAGCCTTAAGCCGAAGGACGTGGAAAAGTGCTTTGCTATTCCTCCTCGTTCAGACAATTTCACTGTAGTCATTGAGGCTTGTGAGAAGATATGGTATGAAGATCAGGAGCGTTCACAGAGGAAAGTTGCTCATGGTTGAAAATACAGAAGACTAACATGCCTGAAAAGGTTGGTCGCGGTGAGTTCAAGGATGAAGTTGTCGTTTTGATAACTCTACTCAATCGGGTTACAGGTCAGGAGAAGGCGAATATTTTCCGACCATGGATGTTCTACATCATTTCTAGGATTCTTGACGGCACAGAGCACTTTGACTGGGCCATGTTGATCAGCGAGTGCCTTCACCAGCAGATTACTAGATTCCTCAAAATCCACGAGTTTCACATGGTGTCTTACTTGGTCTATTTGGTTGCATCTCAAGGCAGTTTTAGACACTTGAAGACTAACAGGACTCTTCGTGTTCAGCACATTCACGAATATTACTCACAGTTGGAGTTCTCTAAAGCTGAACAGGATTTCAGAGCGGTAAATGATCACTTTTTCATGAAGACAGTCAGGGATCTCAACAATGAAATGCACATCCAGATTTCACCAGAGGCAAAATCAGCAACGGAGAGTTGGGCGGATTGGTTCATTCAATTCCCCACTTTCACATATATTCGAGTCTATGGTTACATCGAAGAGCCTCTAATGTTACCAAGGTACCCGTCAGACAAAATCCTTTTCATGAAGTTTCTCAGACAAGCTCAACATGTTCACTCTTTTCTTCGCAGTCGCCATAAGTCTGCAGTCTCCTTTCCTTTCGGATGGGGTATTTTCACATGCAGGACTGCCGCAGATTGCAAGTTTATGATGAACGAGCTTGAGAAATTCAACCTCAAGTACCATATTGAGAGGCGTTCCTATGATCCTTTGGGTCAATATGCAGCCAAGTTGGAGCAAGGCATGGCACACAAACTAGCACTTGAGGATTTTTGGGCAAATTGCGAGGATGAATTTGAGGTTCGTCAACGTCACTACTATAGACTTACTATTGCTCAGCTCTCTGATTTCCTATCTGTTGTACCCAAATAAATTTTTGGCATTCTGCTTAAATTGAGAAAATGCCGTCAAAAGTTTGTTTTAGGTCAAACCAAACATAGGGTCTTTGTGGGTTTCTGTCAAGGAACACATGTGCAAAATTCTGAAAATTTGAGAATTAGGGTTTTACGTCCCTATTTTCAAGGTAACCCCCGAAAATGTTTGAAAATGATTTTGATAGGACTAACTGACTTCACAATCACATTGGTGAAGTCAGAATCATCAAAAGACACGTTTTACTCTGGTGGGTCTATTTCTGTTTTTCAGGAACAAAGTTAGGAGATCCGCAGCCATTAATGGCAGATTGGCCAGTACCAGGTGCTGAAAGCTAAGCTTAAAAAGCTTCAACGATGCAACCATGGCGAAAAAGGTCTAAAATGATGTTGTTTGATGAAGGAGATTCTCGTTTCCAAAAAAGGTCAAAATTTGACTAACTCTTGAAATGTTACAAAGGAGAGATTAGTTCATGATGCTGAAAAGAGCCTTTTTCAGACAGGGGCACCCTTGATTCTTAAGGGTCAAATGCAACCTATTGAATCATCCAAGGCAATCATCCTTGGCGTTCGCTTGCTTACTCAACAACAAAACAAACAGTAGGATCATTTGATGATTTGATCACCAACAGTTGTCGACAGAGCGAAAAGAGGCAGTTGACGAAGTATTAAGAAATGGCTGTCGAATGTGAAGATCAAGGTGAAAAAGCGCCCTTTCCTAGGAAAGGCGCCCTTCTTTTTGGAACTCCAGATGATATCAAATGCCTGAAGGCCTCCAAGACATTTTTCTCAGTCTAGGTCGATCTCGACAACGCAACTACAAGCACAAGCATCTGACGGAACAATCAACAAATAATCAAGATCAAACCAGAGCATATTTGAGATGAAAATCACTGAGTAGAAGAGCAAAAGCACCCTTTTCAGTGAGAGGCGCCCTTGAATAAAGGGACCCTAAATTGACTTCTGAGTTTTCTAACTCCAGTCATCTTCGGCAAAACGGAGCTAGCTACCTAATGAGCTATCAAGCAAGATCATCTGATTCTCCGATCAACGAGAAATCTAGATCAAAGCACGAGGTCAATTCAAAAGGCTGAAGAACGAATACTGAAAATTCACCAAGGCAAAGACAAAAGCGCCCTTTCTTGAGAAAGGCGCCTTTTCTTTTGAAGCCACAAACTCAACTTTTTAGTTTAGTGCCTCCAAGGCACTTCTCTTCAGTTTACCTCCAACTCGACAGTTTACCTCCAGCTCGACAGTGAATGTCCCAGCCATAGTTTGCGGACTCGGCCGACTCGCCGCGGACTCGGGAGTCCCTACCCTGGCCGAGTCCACTCGCCGCGGACTCGGGAGTCGAGTCCAGGCGAGTCCTAGGTCGGGACTCTCCTGCGCGGCTGAGTCCAAAAACGGGTTAAAACCCACGTTTTTTTGGCTTTTTTTTTCATTTTTTGACTCTCACTCTTGAAAACCAGGTCTGCAAATTGCTTTGGGATTGATAGAAGAAGGGAGAACGAACCAAAAAGGTCAAAATAGAGCAAGGTAAGTGATCTAACACTGCTTTTTGTTTGTTTTCTTCAATTTTTTTGCATTCAAAATTTAAAAAATCAAGAAAAATAAGGGGAAATGCTGCCAAATTTTTTTCTATTTTCCTTAATAGCCTAATTCTTATTGTTTCTACTTTCTAGCTTGGTTTTGCATTCTTTTTCTTTTCCAAATGTTTGAAACTTTGAAATTTTGAATCACATTTATTTGCTGATTTTTTAGCAAACCCTAGCTGATTTTTTTTTTCATTTTGAACTTGAAACAACAATGTCGTCTTCAAATCCAAAGGGAGTAAAAAAAGACCCTGCATGGAAGTATGCAATTCCAGGAAATAAAAAAGGTGAATTGACATGTCATGAATGCAGCAAATGGATGACAGGAGGAATAAACAGATTAAAATACCACCTTGCTAGAATCCCTGGGCAAAATGTGGAGGGATGCAAGAATACTACTCTTGAGATCATTAGAGAGATGAGGGCCCTTCTTGCTGAATATGAGCTTAAGAAAGAGGAAAGACAAAAAACAAAAGATGCCCTAACATCAGTGATGAGTGGATCTCAATCCCAATCTGCACCCTCTATGCCCCATGGTGTTGCAAGTCCAAGCTTCCGTGCTCCACATTCATCTTTTGGTGAGAGTCCTGATGGTTCCTTTTCTACTACTAGTCAGGGTCCTTCATCAGGACCAAATTATTTTATTCCACGTAATGTTCCAGGAGCACAACCTTCACTTGAAGGTACGGGTTGGAATAAAGAAAAGCATCAAGAAGCTAGGATGGCTGCTGCAAACTTTTGGTACTACAATAATCTACCTTTCAATGTTGCAAACAGCCCATATTGGGAAGGTTTGGTGAACGCCCTTACAGTTGCAGGAAAGGGGTTTAAGACCCCATCATCTAAAGATTTGAGTGGGCCATTGCTAGAGGAAGCCGTAAAGAATACACGGCTTGTGGTTGATGAGCAAAAAAAATTTTGGCGAAGAAAAGGTTGCAGCATTTTATCTGATGGGTGGACAGATGGACGAAATAGAACTCTCCTTAACTTTTTAGTGGCCTCTAATGGTGGATTGGTGTTTCTAAAATCAATAGATGCCTCCCATGAAGTTAAAAATGCTGAGACTTTATGCAATCTATTAGATGGGGTGGTCCAGGAGGTTGGAGTTGATAATGTTGTCCAAATCATCACGGACAACGCAGCTGCATATGTAGCTGCAGGTAGACTACTTATGGAGAGGTATCCCACAATTGCATGGTCTCCATGTGCTGCACATTGCTTAGACCTATTGCTAGAGGACATTGGGAAGATTTCATGGGTCAAAAGTGTGGTTGAAGATGCAAAAAGTGTTACAAAATTTATCTACAACCATACTTGGGTGCTTTCTTTGATGAGGAAATTTACAAATGGCAAGGACCTTGTGCGACCTGGAGTGACACGATTTGCTAGCCACTTCCTCACATTGCAAAGCATTCTTGGTGCCATTAATCATCTCAAACAAATGTTCGTGTCTGATGCTTGGAAGGAGTCCTCATTTTCCAATAGACCTGAAGGGGAGAGGATTGTTGCCATAGTTTTTGATGAGACATTCATCAAAAATGGAGAGGAGTTGATGGGGGTAAGTAGCAATCACACAAAAATAAATTATACATGATAATCTATTTGCTGTTTTTTTTTTTTAGGGGTTAATTTTGTTATGATTTAACATTTGTTTTCATTTTTTTAGGTGACAGAACCTTTGGTGAGGGTTCTTCGTATGGTGGATGGAGATGGCATGCCAATGGGGTTCATCTATGAGGCCATGGATAGGGCCAAAGAGGCCATATCACGTTACTATGGCGGAAACAAAAGGAAATATGAAATCATATGGCGCATCATTGATCGGAGATGGACACACCAACTCCACCAGCCGATCCATGCCTTTGCCTACTTCTTGAATCCGAAGTTCTACTTCTCGGACACATTTAAGGCGGATGAGGAGGTCATGGAAGGTCTTGTCATATGCATTGATAGGATGGTGCCTGATCCTGAGCTGAGAGATAAAGTGCTTGATGAGTTGGAGGTGAGATTTGTTACATCTTATTTATGAATTTGCAATGTTGAGCCTTGACTATCTATGAATTTTCTATATTTGATTTACTTTTTCTTTTATCTATTCAAGGTCTACAAAGGTGCAGAGGGGAGACTCTTTTCCTCCCAACAAGCAATTGAAAGGAGAGGAAAACAACAACCAGGTAAAAAATGAAATTAGAAACTTGATTCTTACATATAGATTGTTTACTTTATTCTTATTTCTTAATACTTATATTTTTTAAACATGTTTTTGTAGATCTATGGTGGGAGAACTATGGTGCTAGCACACCAAATCTTCAAAAGCTAGCCATACGTGTCTTGTCACAGCCATGCAGTGCTTCTGGGTGTGAACGGAATTGGAGTTTATTTGAGAACATTCACACAAAGAAGAGGAATAGGTTGACTCAGCAGCGCCTAAATGATTTAGTTTTTGTTCGATACAACCTTCGCCTTCGAACTAGAAAGGTGGAGGGTGTTTCACATGAGTCCATCGACTTGGATGACATTGATCCATATGGTGAATGGACTATTGATGAACAAAATGATGAGGCTGATGTCTTCCTCTGATGCCGAATTAGAGCAGCAGCAGAAGAAGCAACAAGATTGGATGCCATGGAGGACGATGAAGACACATTCGAATATCATGTTTCCCCTTCTCGATCTCCTAGTCCTCGTTTGGATACTATAGCACGGGCACCTTCTAGTTCTAGGCCTCCAAAATTGAGTACCATTGGGAGGGGAAAAAGGAAGATGTAGATTACATGTGGTTGTTAATGTTTTCCTCTTTTTGACATGATTATATGTAAACATTTATAAATTTATGATGCTGTTCTACATTGAAACTATGAGTATTTGATGACTATGAATGATGAAATTTCAATTATTGAGTGTTTGATGATCATATGACATGTGTAATCTTTGAATTATAAGTGTTTGATAATCAAATTAGGCTCTTATGTTCTTTAAATGCATTAATTTGTTCTTGTTTTTTTGTAAAACTACGGTTTTTTTTTTGCCGAGTCCTAACCGAGTCTTTTCCCGAGTCCGTGCCAAGTCCCGAGTCCGAGTCATATTTTTGGGCTGCCGAGTCCGCGGTGAGTCCGAGTTTTCCAACTATGGTACCAACAACAACTGAGGATCAACAAATCAATTTGGATTCAGGATCAAACTGGGGTCATTCAACAGAGAAAATAATAAAAAAACTTGCAAAACTCAAAAGGGACGCCTAGAAAAAGTCAAAGGCAAAGTTGTTGACTAAAGTCAAGATATTTTGAGATAAACTTGGCCAACTCGCTCCACAATCAGTGGAAATCACCTTTTTGAACTTCAGATCAAGCCAAATCAACTATTGATCATGAGTTAAGTTCCCAAACTTGTGGATCTAAGGCTTAAGTCTATATAATCAAGGTATAGGCATCCCACTTCATTATTTCATTGCAGGTTGATGATCAAGAACAGCATTAAGCTCTCAAGGACGCCATTTACAGATCTGACCAAGGTTTTTGTCCGTTCTTCGATATTTCTTGCAGATCTGAAGCAGAAGATTGCTAATCTGAGGTTGGATTCAGAGACAGATTTTCTCAAGGAGTCAAATTAAAAACTTCCAATCCATCTTTTGTCTACTTCCTCTCTTCTTGTCTTAGGTTTTCTTGCATGTCACACAAAGTAGCAGGCTACCACAAATCTGATCAACTAGGCGGATTCAGAACAATTTTCCAGTGAAACCCATCTCGTCAAATTTTCCAGAATCAGCAAAATTGCTGCCCCTATTTTTGGGGATTTTTCTGAAAAAGTTTCAGAATCAAAATTCTGAGGAACTGGGTTTGTTCAGCATTGAAGCACGAACAAAACCCATGTGCCAGATTTTTTCTAGAAAAATATTTCTCGGCAGGGCACTATTTTCAAGGGTTTTCCAAAAGTTGTCAGAGCAAGGTCAAGTTTGCAGTCAATCTTTAAGTTATTCTCTCAGATACAATACAAGACCAAGACGGCCTTGTACCATGATTACTTGAAAACAACTGAAACAAACTTGCATCAAGTAAGCCCCGTAGTTGATCTAGAAGAACTAGAGGGCATGAATCAGATCACGTTGCAGAACATTGAAGAATCTGGGTTGCTACAGGCTGCATCCATCCCCATCACATTACAGAGCGTGGAGCTTGTAATCACTTGTATTAAGCATTACAATCCTACCACAAGAGAAATTAGATCAGTGGATGGGAGGGTTGTTTGCAGTCTAAAGCCCAAGGATATAGAAAAGTGTTTTGATATTCCACCATGTCCTAACAACAAGGTCATATTAGTGACGGAATGCGAGAAGGCATTCGAGGCAGCCAAGAGTAAATGTCAAGGGATAATGGCAGAAAAATGGTTGAAAGTGAAAAAGAGCAACTTGCCTAAGTTGGTTGGACGCGGAGAATGCAAAGATAAGTATGCAGTGTTAATCACTCTACTCAATAGAATCATTGGACAAGAGGATGGCAATCAATTCCAGTCATAGATGTATTATGTCATTGCAAAAATCATTGGCAAAAGGGAACATTATGACTAGGCCACTCTGATTAGTGACATGCTCTATCAACAAATTACCGGGTATCTAGAAGCTCATAAGTTTCACATGTGTTCTTACCTGGTATATCTGATTGCCTTCCAAGGCAATTTCAAGATATTAAACAATGTGGGAACCTTAGGTGTGCAGAAGGTTCATGAGCACTTTACACGTCTTGAGTTCACTCAAGCAAAGCGACACTTCAAAAGAATAAGTGATCACTTCATTATGCACACCATACGAGATCTAGACCATGAGATGCACGTACGCTTTTCACAAACAGCCAGAGAGGCAATGGCAGATTGGGTGGATTGGTTCATCCAATTCCCTATGTTCTCCTACATACGCGTGTATGGCTACATTGGTCACCCCGCCATGATGCCACGGTACCCTTCAGATAGGGTAGTCTTCATGGAATTCCTGAGGCAGTTGTCCGAGGCTCACATTTACTTGCACTTGACGAAGAAGGCAGTTGTAAACTTTCCCGTTGAAATGGGACTCTATAGATGCAGGTTCATGGCAGATGCTAAGATGATGAGCCAGGAAACAGTAAGGCTTAATCTCAAGTACCTCATTGAGAGGAGGTCTTGTGATCCCAGAGGGCTCTATGCAGCACATCTCGAGCAACACTCGTCACATAAATCTTCTATGGAAGATTATTGGGTCAATTGTCAAGACAAGTATGAAGTGCGAAGAAGGAACTATAGTAGGTTCAGACTCCCGCAAATTGCTGACTTTATGTCAACAGACATCAAGGGCTTATCTGACGATGAAGGGGAAGTCATCCTCCCCTCATTCTTCGTAGATTCAGTTGACTCCCAACCACTCCCAAGAGTGGATTGGTATGCCAAGGACAACACGTCTATAGAGGAAAGGACGAGTAGAGTGGTTAGAAATAGCCAACTCTATCTCGACAACAAGAAATCAAGGAAGGTGGTACCTCACAGAACAGAGCGCCACAGGTTCAGTCTACACCACCTTCCACTTCAAGAAAGAAGCCTAGGTGGAAGCAGTGATGCAATCCTCCCCAAGGGATGAGGATGTCGAAGCCTACAAAGCCCAGAACATAGAGGACACAGGTGGAGAAAGCCACACACAGTCCTGGAATAGCCATGGATATTGCTGCCCCAAAGCAAGTAATAGAGACTACTACCCCAGAATCAGCAGAAGTTGTTGTTGAGGAGCCAGCAGCAATAGTTGTTGAAGAGCCAATAGCGGAAGCGGCAGAGCCAGTAGAAGAAGCAGCAGTAGAAACAGTGCCTATTATAGAAACAGAACCACCTACATCACTACCATCACAGCGGTCTCAAGTTCTCATTGACTTGGACTCACCACCGAGAGACGTCACTCCAACGCAATCTCACACTTCAGGCATTCAAGGGACCCACATTCCTCATTCTAGTGAAGCTAGCCGAGATTCTATCTGGCTTGAGGGCTTCCTAGATAGGAAAAGGGAAAGACCTTCCTATGAACTTGACTTCACTGAATTCGACCATGTCCCACAAGACATACTGGCGAAGAAGTTGAAAAAGCAAGTTCACATAGAGAGGAATGCAAGTTGTGAATGCATCATAGAGACTGCAGCCCCACCAGTAGAGAAAAGCATACACGAGGTACAAGTAGAAGACTACACATTGTCTAAACTTAACCTTGGGAAGACTACACAACAGGTGGAGGCAGACCTTCTCGGGATAGCTTCGGTGAGCGCACAAGAAAGGATGGTAAAGGATGGGAAAGACAAAGCAGCCTTAAAGGCTGAGAACCAACAATTGAGATCATACATTTCCAGCTTGATGCATGGCACCCTGATCGTCTCAGCCTTACCAGCAGGATTGCTAGATCTCCCTGCAGAACAAAATCATCAGCAACTGATAACATACGGCAAACACTTGAGAGATCAAGTGGAAGAGTTTGTTCTCAAAGGTAGATGTATACTGGCAAATCTATACCAGTTACAGGATAGAGCACATGGACTTCGTGCAGAAATCCAACAATTAGAACAAAAAATGGCAGAAAAGAGGCTAGAAGACGAGAGCACAATTGCAAACTTGCGATTGGCATATCAATCAATCTACTTCGAGGAAAACAAGCAACATCTCTTTGCTTGGAAAGAATAGGTAGCGTACAAGGTGAAAGCCTATGACGCCCATTCAGTAGAATTGATTGATTATCGACGAGTGATCGCCAATATTATCAACTTTGCAAGAACGTTGGTAATATCTTTCCCGCGCCTAGAATATCAGCGCGAGGGAGGAGAATACATCGAGATGGTCACTGTACAGAATCAGTTCAGAGATGTCATCCGCAGTACCTTTCTTGATGATCCAAACAGTTGCAAGTTAGCCAAGGTGGCAGCTTTATCAACCCAATTCGAAGAGGCAGTTGCTCAATGTATAGACTTCGGATATCAGCTCACAACAGGTGAAGTAATGCTCAAACGCCACGTCATCATTCTGCAGAGCATTAACTCCCTCGAGGCTGAAGAAGTCAACGAATGGATAGAAACACTGTTGATTATGGGTGAGTTGTAGAAGCACCAAGGAAGGACGTACTACACCCTCCAAGTGGCATTTATGATACTTGAGTTTGACTTGATGCCTCTTTCCAAGTCAACTCAAGATGACATTAAATGTAATTGGAGTTAACTTGATGCCCCTTTCCAAGTTAACTCCATATCCCATAAATCATGCATTGTCAGATCCCACCGATTAAGGATGTCTAATCGGCTTCCATAATTTGTGGATCTTAGATCTCCATTAAATATGGATGTATATTTTGGAGGGATAATTTGTATTAAAGTTTACCTTTAGTTTACTTTCAGTCAACTGAAGTAGTTTCCAGTTAACTGCTTGTTCCCCCTTTTTAGGAATAAATCTTGCTAATTGATTAGCAAGAACTCATTGTTAACTCAAGGAGATTTTGGGGTTGCCCACTCCTTTGAGTTCTATAAATAAGAGCCTTGGGCTCACTGTTTGTTTAAACCTTTACTTGCTATGCAAAATTGTTGCGCCATTGTTGCCAACAGCTTTGAAAGTGAATATTTGTTCACTCTTGGATGAGAGTTTGTTGGTTGATCGTAATTGTGCATGATTTCATGCCTTTGTTGTCCCAACCTTTGTAATTCGTTGATGAAGCTTGAAGAAGAAAGTCAAAAGGCGCTTGCATTTTGATCTACCTATTTGAGTTCTTTCTATGTCTTGTATCTAATAGCTTGTTGTGTCATTTCCCTCCTCAGATAGGGGTTCCTCCTCCTTGGATATTTGTTAATAACGGTTGTCGTTTGTTGTTGTTTAATGGATTGTCCTCCAACCTATACTTCGGATAGGGGTTCCTCCTCCTTAGCAAGTTTGTCGGCCAAGACATCGTAAGTTGTTTCTTGTAAGTCGTTTCCTAGCCCATACCTCGGATAGGGGCTCCTCCTCCTTGGTAGGTCTCAGACCCAGCTTACCGTAAAGAGCGTTTGCTTGTATCTAACCTTATCCCGGCATATATCTGAGAGTTCAGAGCCTCAGCCATATTCTAAGGAGACGGCCGATTCAAGTGATCCAACCAATCCATTCCCGCTCCTATACCCTCATGCTCTGTTTACCTTGAGGATATTGGATAGATTAAAAGCTAGAACAATCGTAGTTAAGATCTGCAGAAACCAGAGAAAAAGCTTAGCTGTGGCGCATTGTGTTTGTGCACCCTTGTGTCCTATCGCTAAATATAAAAAGATAGGAATCTTAGTTTACCATTCCCTTCCTTACGCATTGCATTCAGCAGAGAGGGACTTCTCTTTAAATAACGAAGAAGTGTTGCAAAACATTTTTAATAGCTGAACGTTTACAATCAGCACTCCAAGGGTGCTAATTTAAACGCCAACACTATCAAAGGATATTGAGGGTTTGTCAAATGATGACAGAGAGGTTTTGCTCAATTCATATGTCAAAGATCAAGTTGCTCGCCAGCCACTTCGCCAACCAGATTGGTACGCCAGGGAGAGTACTTCCATTGAGCACGTGTCTAAATCAGTTATCAAGACTAGCAAGCAGTTCTTGGAGAGTAAGCGAAGGCGCAAGTCAGTTCCAGTCACAGAGCCGCCGGTAGGGTTTTCTTCGTTACCTTCTACTTCGAGGTCAAGGCCTCGGGTTAAGGTTATCTTGAAGCCACCTGAAGGGGTTAGACTTAGCAGAAACACAAAGGCGAGGAGTACTGGAAAATAGAAGCAGAAACAGGTGGAAAGGGCGCCTAAAGTTCAAGTAGAGACAATCATACAGGCTAAGCCACATCTTTCACCTCCTAGTTCGCCATGTTCACCACATTCGCATCCTATTGATATAGACTCAGAACCGGAGACACCAGTTCGAGGAGCATCAGAGATAGTTGACCCACCACAGGTTGATACATCAACGACAGTCTCTCCTCGAGCTAATAATATTGTTCATTCTTGTTGGCTCAAGAGATCTTTGGGAAGACAGAGGCGAGAACCTTCATATCACCTTGATTTGTCTGAGTTTGGCGACCCTTATCACGGGAGGTCGAACAAGAAAATCAAGAAGCAGGTGCACATTGAGAAGACTCTAGAATCAAAGATTGTCATAGAGGTTGCTACGCCACCAGAGGGTAAAAGCCTAGACAAGGTTGAGGTTGGTGATTTCACCATCGTCAAAGCGAATCTTGGCAGGACCACTCGAGAAACAGACGTAAGCCTTCTCAAGATTGTCACAAATAATCTTGAAGAGCGCATCATGAAGGACGGAGAAGATAAAGCACTTCTTAAGGCTGAAATCAGGCAACTTCGACAGTATATCTCGGATCTTATTCATGGAAATCCGAGTAGAGCACCTATTCTTCCACAAGGCACACCTGCAAAACAACAGAAGTTGGATCAGTTAGTCAATCATGGTAAACTTCTGCACAATTGGGTTGAAAACTTCATTGTTATAGATTGGCATCTTCTTGCAGAGCTATATCAATTGAGGAGTGATGCGCATGGGCTTCGCCAAGGGATCCAGCAACTCAAGATTACAGTAGCAGAAGGCATGGCGAAGGATCGTGTTCCCATATCCCAATTGTCAATTGCATATGATACTCTGGAGGTAGAAGAAGAGAAAAAGAAAATCTTCGCTTGAAGAGAGCAGCACCTTTTCAGGATGGAGACATGCGAGAGAATCTCTACCAAGTTGAATACACTCAAGGAGAGCATCACTAAAGCTCTCAGACTCATCAGCAGCTTTGTCACTCAGATCCCATGTCGTTATCATCTTGAGGATGGCACGTATGTTGAACTTGATGTAGTACAAGCTGAGTTTGAAGGGCTAGTTCATGATAATCTCGAAGGAGATCCTGTGGCAGCCAAGTTGGATCACATCTCAGTGATGACAACTTGTTTCAAAAAGGCAACTGAAGAGGTCAAAATATGCATGGGAACGATCAAAGATGGTGAGAAGGAGTTGGGCAGGCAGATTATCATCGTGGACAGCATCAAAGTCCCAGAGGATAAGGCAATCGACCAATTCCTGGACGAGATGTTAGACCGTGATGATCTGGAGTAATCCGCCAGTTGAGACCTGCAGTTATTTTCGAGGATAGAGTCAAGAGCAGCAGTTAACTCGACTTTCAGTCTTGAGTTCTTATTGCTGATTTCATGCACGCACATCTCATCCTTGGAATTATCTTCACGGGAGTTTAGACTTTCAGTTAGGAGTAGTTAACTAATGTTAGTTATCAGTTATTTTTATTTCAATAAGAACTTGCATGTTGCACATGTCCAGTTCAGTTGAGTCCTGTTTCGGTTAACTGATGGTAGCTTTCCAGTTAACTGTATAGTTTCCTTTATTAGGGTTTAGCAATACAATCTTGCATTCTTGCAAGACTGTAGTTGACTCAAGGTGATTTTAAGGTTCCCTACACCTTTTGATGTTTATAAATAAGAGTTTTCTGCTCATTTGTAATTAACTTTTGCACAAGATAGTAATATATGTTGTGCCCACCTTGCCTGTAATATTGTTGTTTTGTATTTGTTCACAAATTTTTACTATGATGATGAATTGTTGTGCCACCTTGCCTTCATGTTATCGTTATGGTATTTGCTTATCTTAGTTAAATATAGTGGCTAGTTTGATCGTTTATTGTATGTGTGTTTCGCCAATGCAATTTGCTGTCCTAGTTGGCTATTCTATGTTTTGTTTCTAATAAGCCTATTCAAATGAGCAAATCGATGTGCCACCTTGCCTTCACATTGTGAATTTGTACCTACGTTTGATGTGTGTGTTAATAAACATATTCAGCCAAGCAAATTGTTGTGCCACCTTGCCTTCATGTTGTGAATTTGTACTCAGTTTATCGTATATTTGTTTGTTTCCAATAAACTTCTTCCCAGCCAAGCAAATAGTTGTGCCACCTTGCCTTCACATTGTGAATTTGTACCTGAAGTTTATCGTATAGAACATTCCTGCTCCATTTCCTCATGCTCTGTTTACTTGAGGAGATTGGATAGATTAAAGTTTTAGTTTAGTTGTAGTTAGTGATCTGCAAAACCAAAAAATCCTTAGCTGCAACGTTCGTGGTTTTTCTTAACCTTGTGCCTCTTCCAGCTGAGACAAAAAGATAAGTGTTAGATTACTTTACTTTTTCATGCAAATCAGCACTAAAGAGGGAGCTTCCCCTCCTAATTTGAAGAGCACTCATTACGCAGTGTGCATAGCTATCCGTACCAACTCGCACTCCAGAGTTGCTAATTGTTACGCCAACACTGTTATGTTTAGTGTTTGTTTCCAATGTGTTTTCAAGATGCATGCCAACATATAGAATAATGCAAATAGAAGATATAACTAGAAGATAACAATGCTTTCCATTTCAAACAACAACATATAATAAGAGCAACTGTTTCAGATCAAAATCAGACTTATTACAATGGAATATCAGACCTGATAAAGCAATAACCAGACCTGGAAATGAACATTCATCAGCAGCAACACTTGTTGATTTACATTACATGTCGCGTGTGAACATAACTAGTAACATATGAGTTTCCCACACCAAAGAACAGCCACCAAATCATGTATATATGCAGATTTTGGGTGTATACATCAGCAGACCACAAAATCCAAGAAACCCTCAAGAAGGCACGCTTCCCTAGGTAGGGTGACCAACTCTAGAAATTTAGTTCTTCCCCAAATAAATCAAATGAATGCTTGAAATGGGGCGCCCAAACATCAGGAATAGATTAAGCCAATACCCAGAACAGAAGACCAAGCATGCACGGAGCTATGAGCAGATTTCACTTTAAGACCTATTAAAATGGTGATATCTAGAATTCTAGAAATGCAAATCAGACCTTTGAAACACCCACAAAACACTTCCAAAAACTACCAAATCGAAGCCAAGCAATCTCACACACCAAAACTCCAAACCCACATCAAAATACCAGAAAAATCTTCATCTTATCACCATCCAAACTCTAAAAATCAGAACTCTGTTGAAGCACAATGTGATCCCTGGATGGAACATCTAGCTAGGGTGGATCTTTCACCACCGAAACCAGCTCAATACGGCAAGGGTTTTCTTCCTCAACACGCAGCCAAAGTATTCTGAAAGCATTCCAGCAGCATCATGTTAAGTTGCCAAATAGAAGATGAGCAAATGAGAGCCAAAATGAAACTTTATAGAAAGTGAGAGGGAAATTAGGGCAACTTTAGGTTTGAAGTACTTTTCCCTCCAATTCCAACGCCCCCCCTTATGAGCCTTTTAAAATTTAATTAATTTTTAACACCTTATACCTCCCTTGGCTGTCCAAATGCTCATAAGGAAACTATTTCGCTTTTGTTACCTTCTAACACAACATTAAGTTATAACATTAGGCTCTAAGGTGCTTTTTACGATGACTACCAACCCCTTCACTTAAGTTATAAAGTTATTTTATAAAAATAACTTAAGTGACTGATAAAAAGAAAATATTAAATAATACAACCTTAGACTCTCTAACGCCACATTAGGAAATGAACCTGCTAGAACAAGATAGACCTAGGCCAGTTACCCAAATAAGACATACTATAAATAGCATTCCTAAAAATAGTAAGTACTCCCCCAAATATCAAACTGGCACAAAATTGAAGTACACTGTGATGCCCTATGACTTACTATAAATAGTAAGTACTAAGAACTAGCCACTACTAAAAATAGAAAGATGCCAACCACCGCAACTGCCACCATTGCAGAAATAATAACCCAATGCTAAACTACTATCAAAACCCACTGCCATAAATAGTACTTACTAAAAATAGTGACTCCAAACACCATTTGAGCACATTCCAAGTAGTCGTCGTAACTTACTAAAAATAGTAAGTTCAAAGATAGGCATTGATTAAAATGCATGTAACTGCCCACCAAAGCTCTCTAAAAACCCAAAAAGACTCAAAAATCATACTAACAAACTCTTGCAAAGAATCCCTGAAAAACAGATGAGAAACCTCCAAGAATTTAGGGAACCCTAAAAATGCCTTCGAGTAGCCCACAGGACTTCGGAAATGGGCTATCGGCCATTGAAAAGCATAGGGCTAAAAAGGGGACATTACACCAACAAACAACAAAGATGTGGATATCAAATTAGACCATAATGATTTCATTTGATATGCTGCTAATAACAATCTTTCATCCTACAAAATAGAAGATAAAACAATCCTCAAGGAATCCTAAATAAATCCACAGATCTATTGATTTTCCAAAATAGTATACTACTAATGCAAATTCATAAGTGAGACATCCAAAAGGCACAAGATGCTACTTCCTACATTTTCCACCCCAGTATGTGGTGAATTTGAGAATTTTTACTATCACTCCTACAATTCAACTAGTTGGTTACACCTTCCCATAACTATATCCCACTAATATACATCCTCTTAAACAAACCAAGCCTAACATGAACTATGACATACCCAAAAAAATTCAAAGACTCAAATTCATATACCCTGGTTACCTGAAAATTTTGCTATCTTAACTCCAATAAAGATTCATTTCACTAAAATCTGAGATGTAGAGGTGTACAAAAGACTCAAGATGCAAATTCCTACCTTTCTGCACTGTCACTGTGTGGTTACTATGATAATTGTACCAACTACTGTTATGTTTTAACTAGATGTAACTTCCCACAACGATATATCAGTAATATAGATCCCTCGTAAACCAAATCACATCTGACATGCACTAAGAAGCTAGAAGTATCAAAATGACTCACAGTGTTAATTCTTGTGTTTCCCACCCTAATGGCGTGGTTATTCCAAGAATTCTACTCACTTGTATTCACTCTCATGTTTAAACTAGTTACAACTTCGCATGACAATATACCACTAATAAAGATCCCTTTCCAATACAAATCTAACATCCTCTAGAAATAATACTTGAGGTGTCAATCCCTATATTTATGGATCCCAATGTAGTGGTTACTTTGGGAATTGTGTAATATCCCTTCCTTAGGCAGCTCAGACTATAGCGGAGGTTGGCCTACTATTAGGGTTCCCATAGGTCAGCAGAATGGTTAGAGGACCCAATCGAGAGTTGTGGAGCTTAGCCGGGAACTTTACGAGCCTTTCAGTTGGAATTTGGTTGATGAATCCAAGGATAAATTGGAAATATTAAAATTTGCTTTAATGGAATAGTAAAAAGTGAATAGTAACAAAAAATTGTAAAAGGAATAGTGAAAAGTGCCCCTCATACTAGTAACTCAAGTTGTTTTTAAAAGGTGGCCTCTTTTTTTTGATGAGGGAAGACCCTGAAGATGGGTGTAACCTCTTGAGGAGGATTATTTTATTGACTTTTATAAAAAAAGCTCATGGGAGGTTATAAAGCAATATGTTGGGCTCATTCTTGGGCATTCTATTCTCATTTTGAGAAAAACAAATTGCAGGTTTGAACTGTTGAAGAGGGTTTCAGCAGCATACAGGGCTTTTGAGGACGAAATCCCTTGGAGAATAGTGAATTGGACGAAAACCCAGTTCACAAAACAAGGAAATCTACCTGGGGTTTCCATTTGGGCATCATTGGTCTTCATCATAGGTTAATTTGCAGTTAGAAATTGATTGCAGCAATGAGTTATCAGAATATAATTGCAGATTGGGGCTTCATATCAGCAGATATCATCATTTCAGCACATTCACCAACTGGCCGTGCTATTTGGATGTCACTTTTGGTCAAACCCTAGCTGGAAATTAGAGTTTTCAGACCACTAAGGAGCAGACCAGACTTTATATCAGATCTTGATTGTATATGTTTTGGTTCCAGCAATTAAATATTCAATAAATTGAGTGTTGGCTTCCGAATATGCAAATTCTATGTAATCGGTGGTTCAATTTCATTAATTCTGAAAGTTACATTTGCTGCCCTAAGAAAATCAGAATTCAAATCTTTATTTCAGTCATTTATGTTCCTTTAGCATCTATTTCTTTTTCACCATTGTCTAGCACAAAACCTCAAAAAAATCAAAAAATCACCAAAATCACAAAAAAACTCATAAAATAGCAAAAACAAACAGAAAATCAAATTCCCTATTCACTAGTCAAAGTCAAATCAAAAATCAAACTCAGAAAAATTGGATCAGATTTGGGTTGGGAACCTTTCAGTGGTATCAGAGCCATAATCCTACCAGCCTGTTGGGTAATGATTGCATTCAATTGGTGTGAAATCAGTTGTGCACAAGTCAGTTTGGATTTGGTTTTCAGTTTGGACAGCGAAAAAGGTTATCATAGCGAAGTTGTTTAGCAATAAACAGGCATGGAAAGAAATTGAGCAAACACAACACAAGACCATACGAAAATTGCAGCATTTAGGTGATTCACTTTCGACGTTGGGACTCCCTAAAGGATCATCCTCACTTTCTACTAGCAAAAGTCCAACACCACAAGACAAAGAAGCGGTACTGATTAACATATTTGAGGATTATAGCATTCTTCCTCAACGTGTTAAGGAGAATCTTCCCTTCAAGGACTATATGGACATGCACCCGAATCTTTGCCGCAAGATTGAGCATGCAAGGAAGGAATATCACACTATAGCTTATGAATTGTTTATACATGGAATGGATAGAGAATCTTCATATATGATTGATACAACTCTTCATGTAAATGATCTGGTGTCTTCAAGTTCCAATGAGGTATGTAAAAATTTATATGATGAATTTTATAGACATGGTGATTTGAATCAAGAAGACATTAGGACAGCCTTGGGCAAAGATTTGTCTACATCATCCTTGCAAGAGGTTTCACAAGAGGCTCCTACATTAGAGGCTAGCATAGATCATGTCAGTGCTTTGGATAGCAAAGGTAGGGATTCTTTGGGTGATCATAAGGCATCTTCTAGTGTGATAGTTGATTCCAATAATGGCACATCACCTACACATGATGGCAACCAAGGATATTTGGAACAAAAGCCTTCGGTTTGGGAAGAAGAGGAAACAAATCAAGACTTAATGGTGTTTGATGACTACAATGTAAGCATAAAAGAAGGATGCGTGGATATTGAATACACAAGGGATGAGTTTTTTGAGGTAAGCCCACAAGAAGAGCATGTTGAAGGAAGGAGGAATGATTTAGAAAATCCAATTTGGTATAATTTGCATCATGGAGTTCATGACCTTCCTCTTTTGGAGAGCCCCTTGAAGGCTCAAGAAAATGATGATAGTGGTCACACACTTGATGAATTGGCCACAAGTGTTATGTCCATTTGTGTGGAATGGAACATTATTGGTTTCATTGTGGTTAGTCATGCATCATCTACAATGGAAGGACAATTGCTAAGATCATATGAAGCGTTTTGTTTTGAAGAGCTGATTAGGAAGACTTGGAGGTTTCTTACTAAGAAGATCTTGCAATTTGATAATTGTCGGTTTGTCCTACATACTACACCTTCGTGTTTGCTAGTTAAGGAAAACATATCAATTATGGAGGTGATGGTATGGATTAGAAAATGGGACAGCAATATTTTGACATCACATGAGCATGAATCCAAGCTAGATGGTTGTGAAAAGAAATGTAGCATGGTAGACATTCATGAAAAGAAAGATAAGCATGAGGTGATGGTGGGAACTTCTACTTGCCTACAATCTGAATTTATAACAGCAGTGGGAAAAGAACATGAACCAATTTGTAGGTTGGGGTGCCTCACCCCTATGATGTTGATACTTCGATTGAGTATAAGGATGTCATAGCTTCAAGAATTGATATGCTACAAGATTGGGTTGCTAAGTGTATACAAGTGTGCTCTTGCATTAAATATTTCCAGGGTAATGAAAGAAAAAGTACAATCAGGCCTAGTTTTCTGATTTTCAACAGCAGTGGTGTATCCTCACTTCCTCATGATATTGCAGCTGCTAATCATTGGGAAACGAGTGATATTGATTCTACTTTGATTGGTACACCAGATGCATGCATTGGTCATGGTAATTTATATGATGCATCTCATTATGGGACTGATTTTAGACAATTTGGAGCAATTGAGATAAAACAGTCTCAAGAAATGTACGAGGGATGGCTTGACAAGGCAATGAAAGCTAAGTTGATAGAACAACAAACCAAGCTTCACCTTCAACAAGTTTGTGACACTCAGCACCCCATGGATGCTGACAAGCAAAGGTCTTCTAGTTTTGAAATTGCAGTTGTTGTTGATCAGTTCATTCATGAAGATTTTGAGGGCTTTGATGTGACTATAGCAGGTGGACTTACTATTCTTTGCAAGAAGAAAGTGAGTAAGCTTAGCATTATCTTTGGTGAGTATACTCTTTGTGATGACTTTTATGTACTTGATTTGAAGGACAATGAAGTTCTACTTGGTATGCAATGGCTACATTCTTTACAAAGGGTCATCCAAGATTTACAAGAAATGGAGTTGAGTTTCATACATGATGGGAAACACATTATTATGAAAGCTCTCAAATATACTTTGCCTCATCAAATAGCAGCCAAATCAATGATAGCTTTGGGTCATGATTTGTTTCATGAAGGCATACATTATGCATGTGAAGAGAACTGTTTTGAACCAGCACTTATAGGTATGATGAAAGGAATGACAGGTTTATGGATTGGCATGGCATTATACCTGATTTGTTTAAGGACAGCAGCTCTATGGTTCTGCTTTCTCATGAGATAAGCATGCTAATGCCTTTGGAGGACAGTTATTTGTGGTCTACTAATGATGACATACAAAATTGGAGTGTTGGATATGGTAATTTTGTCAAAACACAGGGCGCTACACAATCTAACTTGGTATATCAGACTTTTGAAGGTGTGGAAGAAACACAAGAGAAGTATAATATTTGGCTAGAGAGGGCAAGGAAAGCTAAGTTAGTTGCTGACCAAGCAAAACAGCACCTAGAGCTGGTAAAAAGAATGAGGCTAGCAGCTTTGTGCGCTCATCCTAGGCCAGCCATTGATGTTGTGCATAAGTATGATTATGATGATGACGGTAACTCAGTTTTGCATGAGGTATTAGTTCCATTTGGTGAACTAAACCAGCCTACTCATGATTTTGTTAGTGCTTTCTTATGGGGGTACATGGATGATTTGATAGTTTATCCTACATTGGTTCATTTTGTTAGGCTGGGTCAAACCATTGAGTTGATACCATTTTGTATTGATGATAATTCCATAAGAGGGTGTGTGGATTGTTTGCTAGACTATTCTCTATGGTTTGTTCATGCCTCTTCATTGTTTGATATTGAAATGTGTGACTTCAGTCTTGGTACAGCAATGCTGGGAACAATTTATGATGATGGAAATGACGATGTATCGGTTGAAGGCGGAACTAGTGATAGTATCCTACCTTCATACACTTGGACTGGCACAAATCATAAATACAAATTGCATACTATTGTTCTATTCCATGACAGCAAGATAAGAAGGATGGAGGGCAACTACAAAAAAGATATCAGTTGGATAAGCCAAAGTGAGGAAAGACAAAAAGGAATAAAGCATGATATTTCTTATCCAAATTTGCACTCCTTCAAAAAGGTTTTGGGGCTGATTAAAACAGACCACTTACAGATGGGTAGAGTTAGAGGCATGGCTATCCACTTGGAAGGGAAACAAGGAAGGAAGATCCTTGTCTACTTTTGAGTAGACACAATCACTTCCTACATCAGCCAGAAATTCAGTCTTGTATAGCAGCTTTTTCAAGGGCACAAGGTGACAAGGTAAATCGTATAGGAGTTGAACAGATTGGAGAATCATACAATGAAGATTTTTGCAGCCTTGTGATATTTAGTGTCGAAGACTTCTTTGAGCCACTTCCACCCCTACTCACTTGGGAAGCTGATGAGACATGTCATTTGGATAATAGAATGGGGACTTCGGAATTTTCGGTTGTTGATTTTGGTGATAACACTCATAGTGGACCAGCCACTCAAAAGTTGCCTTGGATGGGTGCAGAAGGCATCCATAAGTCATCTATGGTTATGTCACTGATTTGTTATAGTATGGCAACTTTCTATTTGTTGATTGTTGACTTCATTCCCATTAATTCATTATGGGATAGTAGCTGTCCTATTTGGAAGCACATTCATGGGGTCAACAGGGAGTATGATATGAGTTTCTTTGACATGTATGATGACCCGTATGACTTCGTTCTTTCTTCAGACCTGAGTTACAACAGCATTTGGGGGCCTAATGAGTTGTTTCATGTGCATATGGGAGTTGATTTCCATGTCTTTTTGATGGCCTCCTCTTATAGATGGATGGTATGTGTTGCTTGTATTATGATGGATATCTATAGCCGAATGGGTAGGACGATTTGGGATCCAGGTATTGACATGGATGGTGCATTGGTATTCAGTGATTGTGGTGGGTTGCTTCAAGAGTTATGGTTATATGGCATGTATATCAGAGTGGAGCAGCGGACTGGCATGCGATTGCTTGAGGACAAGCAATCTCGGGAAGGGAGGACCATAATGTCCCTTCCTTAGACAGCTCAGACTATAGCGGAGGTTGGCCTACTATTAGGGTTCCTGTAGGTCAGCAGAATGGTTAGGGAACCCAACCGAGGGCTGTGGAGCTTAGCTGGGAGCTTTACAAGCCTTTCAGTTGGAGTTCAGTTGATGAATCCAGGGATAAATTGTAAATATTAAAGTTTGCTTTAATGGATTAGTAAAAAGTGAATAGTAACAGAAAATTATAAAAGGAACAGTGAAAAGTGCCCCCCATCCTAGTAACTCAAGTTGTTTTTAAAAGGTGGTCCTTTCTTTTGATGAGGGAAGACCCTCAAGATGGGTGTAACCTCTTGAGGAGGATTATTTTATTGACTTTTATAAAAAAAACTCATGGGAGGTTATAAAACAATATGTTGGGCTCATTCTTGGGCATTCTATTTTCATTTTGACAAAAGCAAATAGCAGGTTTGAGCTCTATAAGAGGGTTTCAGCAGCATACAGGTCCCCTGAGGACAAAATCTCTTGGAGGATAGTGAATTGAACGAAAACCCAATTCACAAAACAGGGAAATCTACCTAGGGCTTCCATTTGGGCATCATTGGTCTTCATCACAGGTTAATTTGCATTCAGAATTGATTGTAGCAGTGGGTTATCAGAATATAATTGCAGATTAAGGCTTCTTATTAGCAGATATCATCATTTCAGTGCATTCACTAGCTGGCCGTACTATTTGGGTGTCATTTTCAGTCAAACCTTAGCTGGAAATTAAGGATTTCAGACCACTAAGGAATAGATCAGGCTTTATATCAGATCCTTATTGTATGTGCTTTGGTTCCAACAATTAAATATTCAATAAATTGAGCGTTGGCTTCCGGGTATGCAACTTCTATGTAATTGGTGGTTCAATTTCATTAATTCTGTAAATCACATTTGCTATCCTAGGAAAATCAGAATTCATAATTTTATTTCAGTCATTTATGCTCCTTTAGCATCTATTTCTTTTTCGCAAATTATCAAGCACAAAACCTCAAAAAATCAGAAAACCACCGAAAATGACAAAAAACTCATAAAACAACAAAAGCAAACAGAAAAACAAATTCCCTATTTGTTGGTCAAAGTCAAATCAGAAATCAAACTCAAAAAAATTGGATCAGATTTGGGTTGGGAACCTTTCAAATTGTGATATACTACTAACATTTTTTAACCCCTTAAAAGGACTATACAATGTGCAGACGTTGAAATGAAAAATGCAAAGAAATAGATTTCTTACAAATTGGCATGTGATCATGATTGCTAATTCATGAAATGACCAAGAGATAACATTGACTGATTGTCAAATGAGATGAGCTCAAGAAGTTAAACTATAGGGCTTCTCAAGTGGAGCCTTGTTGTACCCCTCCAAAAATTTTGATACTATAGTCCTTTTTGTGTGATTTTACAAGTTTTCTTGTCAGTCTAAGTTGGCAAGTTTTTAAATGTCATGGTTGTTTCATCATCGCTTTTGCATGTCATATGTGAAGGCCATCATCCTACAAAGTTATCGATTGTTTTATTTAGTTAATGGACAAGTTTGAAGTTATAGAGTTAAGATTCAAAGCAAAAAAGTTGTCAAGGAAGTGGAAAATTGTCAAAGTATCAAGAAATGGCAAGATGAGTCCTAGGGCATGGTTTGTCAAGTATGAAATTCAATAAGGATCAAAAAGTGATTATAACCCAAAAGTGAGCACTTCGAGTTTGCCAAAGGTTGAATGCCTCCAAGAATGCACATTAGGTATTTTTGCCAAAATGAAAGTGAAAAATAAATTAATTCATGAAAAGTGGCTCGAACCCCAAAAGCATGCACTTTTCTAGTAGAGCTAAAAAGTTAAGCAGCAAAGGCCTCAAAAGAGCATTTTTCAAAAAATGACAAGGTATCAAAAGTCGTTATAACACCTAAACCACATGCTTTAAGTGGTTTTTCCATTATTATAGCTTACTAGTCTAAAAGTGCAAGCTTTCAACATATTTGCCAAGTGAAAGTGATGAAATATTCCAAGTCATGAAAAACATCACTAAATTCAAAAGTGTGCACTTTATGTGGTTTTGCCAAGGTTATAAATCTAAAAACTGTGTGATTTCGACATGTTTGCCAAGTGAAAGTGATGAAAAGTTCTAAGTCATGAAAAGTCACACTAAAGCCAAAAGTCCACTCTTCAAGTATATATTTGCATAATTTTTCAGTATTGGAGAGAATCGTAGCTTATCATCAGAGAAGACAAGTTTGATTAAATATTTTCTTTTGGAGTTGCTGGAAAAGAATCGATTTTATTTGATAAAGCAAGGTATTCATATGCTTCGATATTATAAAGGCAGAGACAAGGACTAGATTTCTAACGAAATTTGGAATAAAGACAAATCTGGAGATTATTTTAATAGAAGACGTGGCCTTTAATATCTATAGACAAGACATATTGAATCATCTATATTGGCGTCGATTTATTGAAGCTGAATGAGACAAACGATTTGGAGGCACCGAGAAAAGACAAGGTGCGACTTCTTGGAGATCATATTTGGGAAATACTTCTGAAAGATCTAAGTCCAATTGTTGTTATTATTTCCAGCTATCGAGATTATGAACAAAACAAAATAAGGAAGGAGACGTCGCTGGGTAAAGTCGTGACTTTCTCTTCTATCGGGTTATGAAATATCACATCGCTGCCAGGTCAGAAATAAAATAAAGCAGTCGGGAGGTAATTATTAAGCATCGAATATAACAGGGAGAACGCATTTCTTAATGGAGTTGGAGTCGAGAGTTGCTTACGCTAAAGACAAGTCAATCGCATAAGACAAGTCTATAACACGTCAACCTCCAAGAAGTCCATTCGCATAAGGCAAATTAAGTTAAGACAAGAGTTGGTGTTTTATTCTCAGCTGCTTAAGCTTAAATCAAACCAAATATTTTTTATTGAAGATTTGGAGTTACTCAATCGGGAGCTGCTTGAGTCTATATATTGGATTTACTTGTTGTTTGACTTTGCCAGCATAAAGACAAATCCCATAAGGTAAGCGTCAATGATAAAATCATCAAAGAAAAGAAAATGTTGGGAGATCGAAGTGAATACTGGAGGAGCCAACATGAGGAGCGTTGCATATAAATGAAAGGATTGATCATTATATTGCTGCCATCAATCTGTCCAGGATGGATCGAGGAGCAAAAGGATGTTGGATTATTTGAAGATATATTGAAGACCTCATTATTTGAGGTGACAATTCTTGGAGATTAGTCAGTGAGGAGCAGGAGGCTCCTATGGATATGGATTCATCCCTCGATTACACTCCTACCATTCAGAGGGAGTTAAATTATGGGAATTCAAGGCACGAGTTGAGCGCATGTCCGGATAAGGTTTTGAGATCAATCAATGGAGGGGAGTTCACTTCCAGAAGATTTCTTTGCAATCTTTGAGGCAGGGATCAAGAGGGAGTTTTGTGTTCTACAAAATGGAGTCCTATGTCTCGAGAAACTAGAGTGACTCACTAAGAAGAAGTGAAGGTGTCAGCTAAGTGGGTTGCAGTGGTGCAAGGCCAAGTGCTAAAGTCCTTGGAAGACCTCTTCAGTTGCAGAGAACAGAATTGCACAAGACAGTCAATCTGGATTTGACATTGGTAGCTCCGCAAACCTATTCAGAATAGGGTGATCTAGGATGAGGTCAAGAAGGACAGTCCTGGACTCACGCAAGTCAATACTGTCGGAAGTGTGCATTGGAAAACGTTCCTCTAAGGCAAGCATTGCAAGCAATCTTGGACGAGGAGGTCAGGAGGTTGATGCAAGTACTTGGAGCTTCAGAGGGAATCACATCATCATGAAGATTTGTTCTAATGTATATTTCTCTGAGACAGAAATATGAGGTGAAAGCCCTTGTAGTGTATATTTCTTTGAGATGGAGAAATATGAGGTGCAAACCCTTGTACATCTCTGAGACTGAGATGAGACGTCATGTTGAGAGACTCCATGATGAGGATATCTTGTACATCTCTGAGACTGAGATGTGTTTCTTTCCACAAATGGGAGTAGCCATTGTGGACGTCATGTTGAGAGACTCCATGACGAACCTTTGTACATCTCTGAGACTGAGATGTGTTTTCCACAAATGGGAGTAGCCATTGTGGACATCATGTTGAGAGACTCCATGATGAACCTGTGTACATCTCTGAGACTGAGATGTGTTTTTTCCACAAATGGGTGTAGCCATTGTGGGCATCATGTTGAGAGACTCCATGACGAGGATATTTGAAAATACCTCCCTAGCTAAGAGGGAGTGTTAGTGTTTAGTAGCTTCAGGAGCTATTTTCCCTTAAATAAAATCATCTCAAGGCAAGTCGGCCTTTTGTTTCATAAACAAAATTGTATTCTTCTAGGTTGGCCCTAGAAAGAAAGATCATCTAGCTTGTATATATAGGAGAAGGTGTCCCCTCATTTCATCATCAATCAAGCAATTCATTCCTAAGTTCGAATTCTTTCAGCAACAGGTCGATTTTCTAAGCAGCAAATTAGCATCAAGGAGAAGAGTCAATACTTTGTGTATTCATGAAATTGCACCATATATAAGTGCAGATCAATTGTATTGGATTTGGCCTTTCTAGGGCCTGTTATTCTTCTGATTTATAAAGAGAATATTGTTGTTGGGTTTTTCTCCCTCGAGTAGGAGGGTTTTCCCAGGGTAAAATACTGTGTTATTGCTCTCTATGTTGTGTTTTCTGCTTATTGCATTTCTGATCCTATAACTAACAGGACCCGGTTAGGGTTCTCTCTCAACAGCTTTTTTCATTGGAGGCATCAGTTTCTAAGGTTGCGACATTTTAATATTTTACTTCTCCTTCGAAATTGGATTTATAAAGTAACTTTATATTTATTGGTTGAGGGTCATGAAGGGGACATTTTTGTACCTTGATGCCTAATACGATGACTTTAAGTCGTTTTTAAAAGGGCTTTTAAAGTATTTTATATTGCATTAAGGGGGTGGACGCCTATGAAGAGAAAAGAGTTAAATTTTAAATAAAAAGCTAATGTTAAGGTAAAAAGATTTCAAATTATATCTTTTAATGTGACTAATACTTTGGGCGCCCAAGTGAATGAATGAAAAGATTTTAAAATAAATTAAAATAAGCTAAAGTGAATAGGCGTTGGAAATGTGAGGAGGTATAAGGGAAAAATATGTGCTTCATTTTTCATTATGCTAGGATTATGAAACTTGGCCGTACATTCCTTTGGAAGCTTGGTTTTGGAGGAAACAAGGGTTTGCAAGGACGGAAACTTTTGTAGATCACACTCTCTTCGTGTTTGAAAGACAACAACAGGAGGGGTTTTGAAGGTCTCATTCAGAGGCTTCATTTGTGCTTCAACGTTGCAAATTTAGACTTTCGAGATGAAGATATTCGATCATTTTTGAAGTGGAGTTGTTGGTTTTGGCTTGTATAATCTTGGATGATAAAACACATTTTGGTGGTGATTATTATGATTTTGGGCACTTTCAACTTGGCCCTGAAACCCATATTTTGGCTCATATCTCAGAGAAGGATTTTTAAATCATTGTGGGTATTGTTGTTGTTGAAGAGTCTTCTCATGGCGATTCCAACAAGTGCTGGTTGGGATTTCTTGATGGAGTATTTCATTTTCTACAGCAAATCGCCCCTAGAAGAGGGACGGCCCTTTTGCAGCCGAGTTTCAGTTTTAAAACCTGACTTCTATCAAGCGTTTGTGGGTGATATTGCTGGCCTTACTTGCTGCTGCTAGGCTTATCTTCCCTAGTTTGAAGGAAACATCTCTATAGTTTGTCATTTAGAGGCTAAAGCACAGGGGTTTGGACGTCTCCTTTCAAGGAAGCAGGTTCTTGTTATGCTGTTGGTCGTTGTCTTGAAAGAGGGTTTATCTTGCTGCTGTTATGCGTTATGCCAGGTCTGAAGACCCTTTATATTTCTGTTATAAACATTGTAAATCTGCCCTTTAAATGCTCTTTGAAAATCTGATTATTGTTTTAAAGAAAGGCATTTCCAGCTAGTTACTTGAAAGTTACTTCGCTTGGTTTTCTGTACCATTTGGTTTCATTTCATATTGTATGGCATGTGAGAAAAAACTATCAAACAAATCAGAAACCATACTCAGAAAACCTACATACAGCAGTGAGACCAAACAAGGAAAAAGCAAACATAAACCTTCTAACATGAATGGCATATGAAAGACTCAAATGAACAGATCAGAAAACAAAATACAAACCTTCATACAGCAGTTGGAGAGAAACAAGGGAAACAAAATAAAAAGAAATTGGGGTTGTTCATTACAATGGTATCAGAGCTAAAATAGTCCTGCCAACCAGTGGGTTTAAATTTCTATGAACCAGAGTGATAGAGAAAGAAGGTATTTAGAAAGGAGTAGGAGAATAGAAGAAAGTTTTTGGGAACATTAGTCATCTTCGGAAGAAGAGCAGCAAACCGAAACTTCATCCAATAGGTCTTCTAACACAGGAAACATGGGAGACAAGGGTGGTGATGGTGATAGAAATGATAGGAATGAGAGGAATGAGAGAAATGAGGCACCTCCAGACAAAATGGCAATCTTACTTGAGACTTTGGTTAGGGGACAGTTGAGGGCAGCCCAACAAGTTCAGGAGACTAATGACAGGATAGCAGATTTGATACAAAGGATGGATCAAATGGGCCAAGGAAATAGGATAGGACAGCACGGAGTTGGCAACCAGGGAGCTTTGGCAAGGCCTCTTATGCCAAACTTTCCACCGAGAGTAGAAGCACCTATGAATCTTGAGCTTATCATGTTGGAACAGCAGGATCAATTTAGGCAAGATTGGCTCGATGTAAGGCCTAGTTTTCAGATGGACATATCTCTCAGGGATTACATTGACTTGAGGATGAGACACTCTAATCACAGGGGAAATATGGACCAGCAAAATGAGTTACGGAGAAAGGTTGGGAAGCTCACACTTCCTTATTTTGATGGGTCTGGAAAGATGACAGCAAGGGTGTGGGTACAAAAACTAGATACCTACTTCACATTAAATCCTATGCCGAAGTTAGAGTCCATTCAGTATGCATCAATACATTTAGACGGCATTGCTCACGAGTGGTGGTATAATGGAATGTTAACCTTGGGGCATGCACAAATCACTTCCTACAGGGTGTTCACTGAGAGGTTAATTGAAAGGTTTGATAAAAAAGATCTTGAGCTGCACTTTAAAGAGTTAGTGCAACTTAAACAATGGGGTTCAATGGATTCATACATATCAGATTTCCAAAAGCTTTTTGTGCTTGTGACTGACATTTCCGAGAGGAGGTTGATTGTGCTATTCATAGATGGATTATCTGATCCTTTAAGAGGTTGGATAAAGGCTTTTAACCCTCCTAGCCTTTAGGAAGCCATTAAAAAGGCTAGAGACATGGACACATCAGCATTTAAAAATAAATTTCAGTCAAAGGACTCGCAGCCCAAGAAGGAAAAAGACAAGAAAATTGACATCAAAGAGTAGGAGCAGCCTAAGAAAAACTACACAAAGATAGATAGTGAAACCCTGAATGAACTTAGGAATAAAGGTTTATGTTTCACGTGCAGAGAGCCTTACACATAAGGCCATAAATGTGTTGCCAAGGCAAAGGCTCTTTTAATAGAGTACCAATCTGATGAAGATAGTGGATCAGAAAAATCAGACCAGCAAGCTGATTCTGAAGAACTTGAGGGTGAAAAGGCTTTGAAAGAGAGTGGTAAGGTGTAGGACCATGATGGGACACTTGCCCAACTCCATAGCTTTCATGAGAATCGGTCCTTGCGTATTAGAGGCCAGATACAGGGGCAGCGTATGCTAGTCTTGATTGATACAAGGGCTACTCATAACTTCATTGATGACGGTTTAGTGGCTCGAAGAGGTCTTCAAACACAGGACGTTGGTGGTTTCAAAGTTATGGTAGCCGATGATTCACTATTCAATGTACCAGGATGGTTCCTCAGTTGAGCGTCCTATTGAGAGGTCATGAAATTAAGGACGACTTTTATGTGGTAAACATAGGAGACACAAATGTAGTTATGGGCATTCAGTGGCTACGCTCTTTGGGGGAGTTTACTTTGAACTTTTAGACATTAGAGCTAAAATTTAAAATTGAAGGTAAGAATATGATTTTGAGAGGACTATCACATAGTGGACCACGTGTAGAGTCTAGCAAAGAAAAGGGAAAAGACAAGGCAGCAGCCTTTTGCAGTGATGTTGGCAAAGGTGATTTGAGTTTGATTTCACAAGGTGAATTTCCTTTTGATAAGGGAGTTGTTCCAATTTCCACACCGCAATTAAGCATGGCTGATGGAATTGATGATGATATTGGTCTTGATCCTGTTCCTGAGAACAAATCAGATTTTACTTTGCATACAGTTGAACATAAGCAAGGTCCTAGCAACTTTGTTGATTTGGATTCACAATCAGCTCTTGAGGGTGGTCAACAGTTGTTGTTTGATAACCCCTTGTTCGAGATAGGACCTGATAGGGTTTATGACAACCCACTTTTTGAGCTGGAAGATGAAATTACTCCTAGTTGCAACACTACATGGGATGAAAACAACAAGGTTTGGGACCTAGGTGCAGCTTCTAATAGTGAACTGTTGACTCAAGAATGGACTAGTGGGACTACTTTCAGCCTTAGAACCTGAGCAAATTTTCCGATCAGCCTACATATGATTCCGATTTGGGATCAGCAGCTGAGTTGTATCAGGTTGAGCTTGGGTGTCAGTAATGATTTGGTACTAGGGGATGATTCTTTAGCTTATATCTTGTTTACTTCTCCTACGTATCCAGTGGAATCATGGATTAATTATTGCTGCCCGCGCTTTCTTGAGTTGGTTATACAGACCTTGCTCGATGAGTTGATTGATTTCGAGTTGGGGCAGCCGATTGTGAGTGTCTTTTCGGATTCAGTCCCCCTATTCTCTATTTTCATTTTGGTGAGTGATGCTGACTACAGTTACTCCATGACATGGGCATACTTTGTTGCGGTTGTTGGTTTACTAGTTGTTGCAGTTTGGGACAGGAGAGTACAATCTGAGCACGTTGGTTTGACAGTGATGTTCAGTATGATGCAGCCTCAGCATGATGGTTCTTTTCTGAGATTCACAATGAATTTGGGATTCACACTGGGTTTTAGAGCAGCTACCGTTTGGGATGAGAGAGCCAGTGTGGATTTTCTTGAGTTTACTCTGGTGGCACCTCTATTTGGTTCTTTTGAGGGACTTACTTTTGAGGAGTGGATTAAGTTTTGGTGGTATTTTTTCACTCTTCTTGCAGGTGACTTTCAGGAGGCCTCATGTGTTGATACCTTGCAGAACAGGGATTTGAGCAGCTAGGGCTATAGACCACCTAGAATTATTTGGGACCCAGGGATTATTTTGGATTTCAGTACGGATTTGGATGTGGATTGCAGGGCTTACCAACATTGCATGAGAACAAGCAATCTTTGGGAAGGGCAGACTGTAATGTCCCCATTTTTACGATGTCCACTTTTTGTTGGGTTAATTTTGGTACACTTACTATTTTTAGTAAGTGTTATTTTTAGAAGGGGATCAGGTACGGTGCTTCAGTCTTCGGTGAGCCTTCTCGAGAGCCTCAGTCTCTCTCAAGCTCGAGTTTTAGGGCATTACTTACTATTTTTAGGACTTTCTAAAAATAGTAAGTCATCCAAGGCAGGTAGGACCCGGTCAAGGTTCTCTCTTAGTAGCTTTTTTCATTAGAGGCATCAGTTTCTAAGGTTGCGACATTTTAATATTTTACTTCTTCGAAAAAGGATTTAATAAAGTAACTTTATATTTATTGGTTGAGGGTCATGAAGGGGACATTTTTGTACCTTGATGCCTAGTACGATGACTTTAAGTCGTTTTTAAAAAAGCTTTTAAAGTATATTATATTGCATTAAGAGGGTGGACGCCTATGAAGAGAAAAGAGTTAAATTTTAAATAAAAAGCTACTGTTGAGGCAAAAAGATTTTAAATTATATATTTAAATGTGACTAATACTTTGGGTGCCCAAGTGAATGAATGAAAAGATTTTAAAACAAATTAAAATAAGCTAAAGTGAATAGGCATTGGAAATGTGAGGAGGTATAAGGGAAAAATATGTGCTTCATTTTTCATTATGGTAGGATTATGAAACTTGGTCGTACATTTCTCTGGAAGCTTGGCTTTGGAGGAAACAAGGGTTTGTAGGGACAGAAACCTCTATAGATCACACTCTCTTTGTGTTTGAAAGACTACATCAGGAGGTTTTTGGAGGTCTCATTCAAAGGCTTCATTTGTGCTTCAACGCTGCAAATTCAGACTTTCGAGATGAAGATTTTTTATCATTTTTGAAGTGGAGTTGTTGGTTTTGGCTTGTTTAATCTTGGCATCAATTTGGGTGATGATAAAACACATTTTGGTGGTGAGATGATAAAACACATTTTGGTGGTGATTATTATGATTTCTGGGCACTTTTAGCTTGGACCTGAAACCCATATTTTGGCTCATATCTTAGAGAAGGATTTTTAAATCATTGTGGGTATTGTTGTTGTTGAAGAGTCTTCTCATAACGATTCCAACAAGTGTTGGTTGGGATTTTTTGATGGAATATTTTATTTTCTACAGCAAATCGCCCCTAGGAGAGGGACGGCCCTTTTGCAGCTAAGTTTCAGTTTTGAAACCTGACTTCTATCAGGCGTTTGTGGGTGATATTGCTGGCCTTACTTGCTGCTGCTAGGCTTATCTTCCCTGGTCTGAAGGAAACATCTTTGTAGTTCGCCATTTGGAGGCTAAAGCACAGGGGTTTGGACGTACCCTTTCAAGGAAGCTTGAAGGTTCTTGTTATGCTGCTGGTCGTTGGCTTGAAAGAGGGTTTATCTTGCTGTTGTTATGTGTTATGCCAGGTCTGAAGACCCTTTATATTTCTGTTATAAACATTGTAAATCTTCCCTTTAAATGCTCTTTGAAAATCTGATTATTGTTTTAAAGAAAGACATTTCTAGCTAGTTACTTGAATGTTACTTTGCTTGGTTTTCTGTATCATTTGGTTTCATTTCATATTGTATGGCATGTGAGAAAAAACTATCAAACAAATCAGAAACCATACTCAGAAAACCTACATACAGCAGTGAGACCAAATAGGGAAAAAGCAAACATAAACCTTCTAACATGAATGGCATATGAGAGACTCAAATGAACAGATCAGAAAACAAAATACAAACCTTCATACAGCAGTTGGAGAGAAACAGGGGAAACAAAAAAAAAGAAATTGGGGTTGTTCATTACAAAACTTAAAACCATCAGAATTAGTAATGAAAACAGTAAGAGCAAACAAGAGACAAGTAGAACACCGACATCAGGTGGAAAACCCTTTCGAGTAAAAACCACGGTAGAACTAAGCTTATATTAACTTCATATGGGTACCAACCCAGGAGACTACAATCTCCAAATTACAAAAGTGAGCACCAACTCACTAGAAGCACCAACTTCGAAAAATTGAAGCACCAACTCCAATGTGAGCACCAATTAACTGAAAATTCTCACAACACTGCAACTCTAATTTCAAAAACAATTTGCACATCAACTGAAAGGTTCATGCATATACATAATCACTGTTCTAATTCTGAATCTTTTGTTCACAAACTTAATTTCAACTCAAACAAAACCTCAATCCTTTCCCCTTTTGACATTCTTCATAATATGCTCACTCCAAAATAAATGCAGAATCAGCCTCCTCACTTCCACATCACCTCATATTTCAAACAACTAAAGCCAAGCTCACTCAACCCATCTCTAACTCAATTCACACTTCAAAACATAAAAAACCAAAACAAACCGTATCCTCCTTTTAAAATTCACTTTTCAGGGCAAGAGACTCCACACTAAGGCCCAGATAAACTCACTCAACATGCCCAATGTGCACCCTAACACTTAGCAAAATGGAAGCAAAAACCTCTAAATATTCGCGTCCTCCTCAAAAATACTATCTCATGAAATCATCCTCTTCATTTCATTCACATTACAATTCCAAGAAAACTCCGTCTGAATAGCTCAAATAAACTCAGATGCTAACACATTTTCAAGCCCATGCCAAAGTGCAAGATAATAAAGGCGTTTTAAGAAAAACACCACGACTTTAATCTTTGTCACACCCATAAACTCAACACATGCTTGAAGAATAAACTTTCAGACCATACATAGTCCACGCCTGAGAAAGATAGAAATTCATTTTTTTAAATTCTCACGACCATAGTTGGACTACTCGCCAAAAACTCGTGAGTTTTTTTTTTAAACGAGTTTTAACGGAAAGTACTCGCCAAAATAAGTCACCGTTTTTTTGACAAAAACTCGTTCTTTTTTTAGCGAGTTTTCCAAAAAAACTCGGCCTCTTAGCAAAAAGAAACCTGCAGCCAGAATGAAGGCAATTTCGATTCATTTTTTTCGGTTTGTGTGGTTTTGAAGGTCTTAGTTTGGGCTTTGTCAACATTATTTTTTGCCACTCAATGAGGTGCGCCATGGAGTTTTGTATGGTTTTGGAAGCCTTAAATTAGTGCTAGCAGTGGGGCGCTACCCCTCGACCCCGCCCTATACCACGACAGGGAGCGCGCGAGGGGCACTACCCCTCGACCTCGCAGGGGGCGCTGCCCCCAGACCCCCGCAAGGGGTGTTGCCCCCAAACCCCCACAAGGGGCGCTACCCCTCGACCCCACTAGGGGTGTTGCCCCCAGACCCCCACAAGGGGCGTTGCCCCTCAACCCCACTAGGGGTGTTGCCCCCAGACCCCCACAAGGGGCGCTGCCCCTAGACCCCCACAAGGGGCACTGCCCCTCGACCCCACTAGGGGCATTGCCCTCAAACTCCCATTGAATTCATTTGATTTTCTAGGTACTCTCCAAGTCCAAGTTTCCAAGTTTTCCTACAAGTCTTTATCTATAATATCGTCTAGTTCTACCACTCCCCTAGTTTTCACTAGACATGGGAAAGAGGAAGATGTAAATTTGTAAAATATATTAATGTAGTATTTACTTTCATTTTTACAAAAACAATTTGCTATATTCATTTTGTTTTAGAATATCAACATCAGTGCATTCCACATGAGGATGCCATTTTGTACCCAATTTGCTTTCAAATCAATCAAATACAACTAGACTCAACTTGTTTCTTTTATGTACTCATTTATTGACTCATTGGATGCATCTTATCATTGAATTTTCCAAAAAAAATGCGTTTTTAGTGAAATTTAAGCAATTTTTTAAGTTGTCGAGTTTTTGCCAAGTTTTTGTCGAGTTTTTGCCGAGTTTTTTCCAAATCAAGTTTTTCGAGCTTGTCGAGTACTTGCAATTGGCGAGTTTTCCAACTATGCTCACGACTATCTCCCATATCAATTTTGCAGCAAAATCTATTAATACCAAGACTCTCATCCTAATAACAAGTGGAAAGCACACCATGATGGTAGCAACAGATTTTTTAATGATCATGTCTCACACACAGAAAAACCGATCAAAAGAAAAGAATAATAAAAGCTCATAATTGATTCAGCGCCAAAAAGGAGTCATCACACTTCACACAAAACGCTACACAACCTATAATTTCACCCACATTTTTAGAGTTGTTGCAATATAGCAACGAAAAACGCGACTTCATATGCCGCCTCATTACATTTTTGTCAGGGATAATATTGCTAAAAAAAAGATAGCAGTCGCCCTAAAAGGAAGAGTCAAAATAAAATAAATTCATTTTCAAAAGAAACTGCCCCATGTACAATGAAACCGACGCACAACAAGGTGGAGCCGCCACAGGGAGATGAAGCTTCAAGAAATTGAAATCCATATCCATAAGCGTCAACCACTACAAATAACAGCCGCCATCACCTTTTCACCGATACAATAATATTGCCATATTCTTCACACATGATACTAATTATTGCATTTGCAACAAAGTCAAGCGAACAATATAGCAGGCATACAAGCTCGATGAAACACATAAGCGGAAGGACACAAAGAAATACACTAAACCACTATTTTGCAACACTTCTTCAACACTTCTAGTGATGTGTAAACAGCAATCAAAATCGATATACAAGTGTAGAAAATCAATTATTTATTTATGCCACAACTTTGACATCAATGACAATATTCAATTCATTGATGGCAACACTTCTTGAAACCAAAACCAATACTGCTCCCCCTGACACACTACTCCCCCTTTAACATCAATGGCAAACTGAACAACCTGCATAACTGAAACAAGGCTGATAAAATATGACAATGAAAGCTCCCTTGAGTGTAAACAGCAACTCAAAGATGGAGTGAAATCACTCCCAACCTCTCCCGCAAGTATTCAAATGTTTCCTTTAGTAGAGGCTTAGTAAACACATCTGCAATCTGCTCTTTAGTAGAAACATATTCCAACTTAACTTGTTGATCGCTAACCTATTCTCTCAAAAAATGATACTTAATGGGAATATGTTTAGTCCTAGAGTGCATAACTGGATTTTTTGAGATATTAATAGCACTCGTGTTATCACAAAAGATAGAAATAGGATGCTCATACTCTGCCTTAATGTCCTTCAATGTTTGCTTCATCCATAGGACTTGTGTGCAACAAGACACTGCTGCAATATACTCCGCATTAGCTATAGATAATGAAATAGAAGCTTGCTTTTTACTCAACCAAGATACAAGGCAACCTCCTAGAAAGAATGCACCTCCACTTGTGCTCTTTCTATCATCAACACATCCACCCCAATCTGCATCTGTGCAAGTTGTGAGTGTGAAATCATTGCCTTTAGGATACCATAACCCATAATCCATAGTACCCTTGAGATACTTGAAGATCCTCTTAACTGCATGAACATGTGTATCCTTTGGAGTAGCCTAAAATCTAGCAACATAACCAATTGCTTGCATAATGTCAAGTCTAGTAGCTATAACATACAACAAACTTCCTATCATAGACTTGTACAAAGTTTGGTTAACATCTGGAGACTCATCATTTTTACTCAACTTGCATCCTGTCACCATGGGGGTACTCACAGGATTGCAATCCTCCATTCTAAACCCTTTCAACATTTCTCTAATATGCTTTGTTTGAGAAATGAATATGCCTCTACTAGATTGATGAATTTGCAAACCAAGAAAGAATGACAACTCACCAAGCATGGACATTTTGAACTCCTTTTGCATATTTGTAGCAAAAACTTGACACATCTTCTCACAATTGCTACCAAAAATAAGATCATCAACATATGATTACCTTCTCCTTTTACATATAGATTGTTGTCCGCTATCCCTCTTTTGAAACCTTGTTGCTGCAAATATTTATCCAACCTAGCATACCATGCACGTGAAGCTTGTTTAAGCCCGTAGAGTGCCTTTTTTAACTTGCATACATAGTTCTGATTTTCTAATATGATAAACCCATCTGGCTATTCTATGTACACTTCTTCATCCAAGTTACCATTTAGAAAAACAGATTTTACATCCATTTGAAAAAATTTGAAATCTTTGAAAGAAACAAAGGTTAAGAACATTCTAATAGCTTCTAAATGTGCAATAGGAGCAAAAGTTTCTTCAAAATCTATTCCTTCAACCTGTGCATATCCTTTGCATACAAGTCTTGCTTTGTTCCTCACCACTTGATCGTCTTTATTCAACTTGTTTCTAAACACCCACTTTGTGCCAATCACGTTCTTGTCTTTGGGCCTTGGGACAAGTTCCCAAGTTTCACTTTTCTGAATTTGATCAAGCTCTTCTTCCACGGCAGCCACCCAATGTTTATCTTCAGCTGCTTCTTCAAAACTTTTAGGCTCAATCTTGGACAGCAAAGAGACCTCTTCATTTTCAGAATAATCAACAATTTGTCTAGTAGTTCTTGGTATACCTTCTTGTATAATCTGATCTTCAGGATGATTTCTTTGAACAAACTTAGAAGTAGTCTTCAATGGAGCCTTTGATGAAGTCCCATTTTGATCATTGTAGGTGTATTTTCTAAAGTTGTTTTTGCTGTCCCATTTTGATCATTACTTTCCTTTTCATCTTCTATGCAACTATCTTCATCACCATGCCTCTTGTTTTGAAAGTTTGTATCTTCATGAACCTTCACATTTGCACTCTCAACAATTTTGCGTAATCTCTTGTTAAAACATCTATAAGATTTACTTTTAGAAGAGTATCCTAAGAAAATCCCTTCATCAGCCCCAAGATCAAACTTCCCTTGATTATCTTCATCCCTTCTAATGTAACAAAGACTTCCAAAAATTCTGAAATATTTAACTAAAGCAGGCTTACCTTTCCATAATTCATATGGAGTCTTGTTATGTTTTGCTTTAATCAGCCCACAATTCTGAATATAAACAGCGGTATGGACAGCTTCTCTCCAAAAAGAATCATGCATCTTTGACTCATTTAACATGCTACGAGCCATTTCTTGGACTGATCTGTTTTTCCTTTCAACAACACCATTTTGTTGTGGTGTCCTTGCAGCTGAGTATTGTCTTCTTATCCCATATTTTTGCAGAAATCTACAAACTCATTTTAAGTGAACTCTCCTTCATTGTTTGAACGAAGACATTTGATTTTCAGACCCTTCTCATTCTCCACTAGGGCTTTGAATGCCTTAAATTTCTCAAGTGCTTCTGATTTTAAATTCAAAAAATCAACCCAAGTCATTCTTGAAAAATCATCAATTAATAACATAAAATATCTTTCACCTTGCATGCTCTTAGTTCTAGTTGGCCCACATAAATCAGTGTGAATCAGATCAAGAGGCTTTGAGGTAGAATATTCTTTTGACTTGAAACTCTTAGTTTGCTTTCCTAATTGGCATTCTCTACAAACAATGTCTGAAGGTTTTGTAAGCTTTGGCATGTCTCTAACCGCTTCCTTTCTGCTGATCTGAACAAAATTATCAAAGCTCAAGTGACCCATCCTCCTATGCCATAACCAACCTTCATCTTCCTAACTCAAACAACACTTCTCACTTTTGATTTCATCAAGAATGTAAAGATTGTTAGCAGCCCTACTAGCATCAACAATATGTCTACCATCCTTACTAATTTCACAACAATCAGAATTGAAAACAAGAGTGTGCCCTTGGTCACACATTTGACTCACACTCAATAGATTATGTTTCAAACCTTCAACATACAAAACATTTTCAACCTTGGTCTAACCATCATCCAAAACTAGAGTGCCTTCACCTGAAATTTTTGCTGATGCATTGTCACCAAACCTTACCGTTCTACCATTTGTTCTTTTGGGAGTGAGAAATTTGCTTTTATCTCCTATCATATGTCTAGAATAGTCACTGTCAATATACCATTTATCTCTCTCATTTTGAGCATGTAAGGCTGTTTGCACAATCATACATTCAACTGTATCTTATTTCTCCTCCTTCCAAACCTTTGTAACTTCTTTTGCTTTATCCTCCTTTTCTACCTTCTTGCTTTGCTTAGAGAAATCTGCCATATCACTTCTACAAACTTTTGCAGTATGACCAAAGTTATTACACTTATAGCATATAACATTGTAATTCATCAAAGGAGCAAAAGAGTTCCTACTCATAAATCTGAAATCACTTCTTGCAAACACTCCATAGTTTGTTGCCTTGTGACCAAAATAATTGCATGAGAAACAATAACCATAAAAGAAAGAATTGTTAAACCTGGTCATATGAGTTTGTCTTGAAATAGGCCTCTTGAAAGTACTATTTCTGATTTTTGATTGAGAATCTTTTGTGCTATCAAAGTTGCTCTTTTGCATTTTTTCTTTTGTAGGCTTGGAACTTTGACCTTCTTCAAATCCAACTCCACCTTTATCAGCAGAAGATTTCTGTGAGCTAATGATCTTGTCCAATGACATAAAACTTTTCTGATTTATCATCTCATGATTCAACTATAACAATGATTTGTCTAATTTTCTAAGTGAAACTATTTCAGCTTCAAGTCTTTCATAGTTTTCTTCCTTTAGCTTAAGTTGATTTATGATTTCCTCTTCTATTTTTCTAGCTTCTTCAATCTGAACTTTTAGATCAACAATCTTCTTTTCAGCTTCTTCAAGATCTTGAGATATCTTTTGATTCATTGTCCACTTGTAGCTGCAACTTCAAGTTATGATTTTATTCCTAAAGTCTTTTGATTTCACTTAGAGCACTTATAATTTTTTCTTCAAGGTCCACCTCTCCTTCTTCTTCATCAAAATGATCTACATGTTCTTCATTTTTAGCATAGTCTTCTTCTTTAGGAATGAAGAGAATTTCTTTTGTAGACGATTCTTCTTCATCATCATCTAATGAACAACTTTCATCCTTGGAATATAGGCTCTTCTTGTACTTTTGAAACTTCTTCTCTTTTCCTCTATACTTCTTCTTGTTGAACTTGGGCTTCCTTTCATTGTTGCTGTCCTCATTCTTTGCATATGGACATTTGGCTGCAAAATGTCCAACCTTACCACAGTTGAAGCATTTGAAAGGCAACTTGCCTTTGTATTTTCCTGAACCCTTCTTCAATTTCCTCATGAAGTGTGCCTCTTCAATGTATAAATCTTCATCTGAACTATCACTAGATGCAAGCTCCTTGTCTTTTCCCTTTTTCGAAACTTTGAAGGCTGCCTCCTTTTTGGATGAAAAATCAGGAATTGTCCTCATCTCATAGGCTGTGAGAATACCATGTAACTCATCTACTATCAACTTATCATGTTCCTTCATCTCCTCAATAGCTGAAACCTTTGCATCAAAACGCAAAGGAAGAGATCTTAAGATCTTCTAAACAACTGTGGACTCCTCAACCTTCTCTCCTAGGCCTTTGATTGTGTTAACAATTTCATCTACACAAAGTAGATATGCAGCAACATTCTCATCTTCTTGCATCTTAAGACTTTCAAAATGTCTCCTATGCATCTGAAGCTTTGCCTTCTTGACTTTATCATCTCCTTCATAAGTTTTCTGCAGTTTGTCCCAAATTTCTTGAGTTGTCTCACAGTGCATGACCTTAACAAATTCAGATTCCACCAAACAACAAAGGATGGCATTCATCGCTTTGGCATTGTGTTCAAAAGCTCTTCTTCCATCTACATCCGTTGGAGGAGTTGTTAAAATTGTATAACCATTCACCACGCTTCGCCATATATCAAAACCAAGAGACATCAAATAAGTACACATATGTATGCTCCAAAAGGCATAGTTAGAACCATCAAACAAAGGAGCTTTGTTTGTAGCAAGTCCCATGTGTGCTATCAGGATCTACCTCCAAGCGTTTAAGCTCTCTTTCTGAAGGAACCCTGCTTTGATACCAATTGAAGAGCACACAAAAAAAACTGAGGGGGTGGAGGGGGTGAATCAATATTTTAAAACTTTAAAACTTAAAACCACCATAATTAGTAATGAAAACAGTAAGAGCAAACAAGAGACAAGTAGAACACTGATATCACATGGAAAACCCTTTCGGGTAAAAAACCACAGAAGAACTAAGCTTATATTAACTTCAAATGGGCACCAACCCAAGAGACTACAATCTCCAAATTACAAAAGTGAACACCAACTCACTGGAAGCACCAACTTCCTGAAGCACCAACTTCGAACAACTGAAGCACCAACTCCAATGTGAGCACCAACTCACTAAAAATTCTGACAACACTACAACTCTGATTTCAAAAACAATCTGCACATCAACTGAAAGGTTCATGCATATACATAATCACTATTCTGATTCTGAAATTTTTGTTCACAAACTTAACTTCAACTCAAACAGAACCTTGATCCTTTCCCCTTTTGACAATCTTCATAATATGCTCAATCCAAAATAAATGTAGAATCAGCCTCCTCACTTCCACATCACCTCATATTTCAAACAAGAACTAAAGCCAAGCTCATTCAACTCGTCTCTAGCTCAATTCACACTTCAAAACATAAAAAACCAAAATTTGAAAACAAATGTATTCTCCTTTTAGAATTCACTTTTCAATGCAAGAGACTCCACACTAAGGCCCAAATAAACTCACTCAGCTTGCCCAATGTGCACCTTGACACTTAGCAAAATGGAAGCAAAAACCTCTGAATATTCGCGTCCTCCTCAAAAATACTATGTCATGAAATCGTCCTCTTCATTTCATTCACATTACAATTCCAAGAAAACTCCTCCTGAATAGCTCGAATAAACTCATATGCTAACACATTTTCAAGCCCATGCCAAAGTGCAAGATAATAAAGGCATTTTAAAAGAAAAAAACACCATGATTTTGGTCTCTATCGCTCCCATAAACTCAACACATGCCTGAAGAATAAACTTTCAAACCATACACAATCCACGCCTAAGAAAGATAGCAATTCATTTTTTTAAAATTCTCACAACTATCTCCCATGTCGATTTTGCAACAAAATCTATTCATACCAAGACTCCCGTCCTCATAACAAGTGAAAAGCATGCCAAGATGGTAGCGACGGACTTTTTAATGATCACGTCTCACACACAGAAAAACCGATCAAAAGGAAAGAATAATAAAGGCTCATAATTGATTCAGCGCCAAAAAGGAGGAGCCGTTGCACTTCACACAAAACGCTACACAAAATATAATTTCACCCAAATTTTTAGAGTCGTTGCAATAGAGCAAAGAAAAACACGACTTCATATGCCGCCCCATTACATTTTTTTTCAGGGATAATATTGCTAAAAAAAAGATAGTCGTCGCCTTGAAAGGAAGAGTCGGAATAAAAAAAATTCATTTTCAAAAGAAGTCGCCCCATACACAATGAAACCAACGCACAACAAGGTGGAGCGACCACAGAGAGATGAAGCTTCAAGAAATGGAAATCCATATCCATAAGCCATCGACCACTACAAATAACAACCGCCATCACCTTTTCATCGATATAATAATATTGCAATATTCTTCACACACGATACTGATTATTGCATTTGCAACAAAGTCAATGGAACAAAATAGCAGACATACAAGCCCAATGAAACACATAATTGGAAGGATGCGAAGAAATACACTAAACCACGATTCTGCAACACTTCTTCGACACTTATAGAGATGTGTAAACAGCAATCAAAATCGATATACAGGTGTGGAAAATCAGTTATTTATTTATGCCACAACTTTGACATCAATGACCAAATATTCAACAGAGAGGAGATAAGGAGTTGCATTTTCTAGGTTTTCCAAAGATTTGAAAATAACTTTCAACCATGAATGAGTAGATTCAAGGAGCTCTCAAACTAGCTAATTTTATATTTCGAGCAATTGATCTATTTTTGGAGCAGATTCCTAAAAGTGTTATTTTTATTTAGCTCAACTAAAAAATGTTGTTCTATGGAGCCTGATCATACTCTGGAGTTAATACTTTGGCAACTTTGGCAGTCATGTTTTTCCCCCAAATTAATTAATGAGGGAGTGCGGGGGGGTGGAGCCCCTCCTGTAGGGTCCAGGGAGACCACTCCCCTGGCAAGGGCCCAAGGGCGAAGCCCACAGTGAGGGTCTAGGAGCAGCGCCCCTAAAGCAAAAATTAGCCATTTTTAATAAAGGAATTTTGTTTATAAATCCGGTTATGAAACTATTTGTAACTGTCAAAAATGGGCAGTTTCTTTGCTACGAATTTGAAAGGACAAGAGTCGCGAACATGCGAATGTAAAGAGTATGCAGCAAGCAGCACAGAAAGCAGATCACAGTTTTGTGTAATGAACACGCAGCAGCGTGCGGTAGAGAGATAGTGCATTGGGTAAATGAGCACGCACTTGTAGAAATTGTTGTGGGTTAATACAACTCTGTAATTTGTATTTTGCTGGAAATTAATAAAACTTGGACGGCTGGTTTGTGGACATAGTCCACATTGGGTGAATCACGTTAAAAAAATTGTCTCTATGTATTCATTTGTTTTATTTCTGTTATCTGCATTTATAAATTGGTTAAATTTATTGCTCCATCTTGGTGGCAAATCCCAACAAAAACTTTATTTATAATTTTTGCTTATAAGTACTTTAGTTTTCAGTTTTTTCAACTATTTTAGTGAGCTAACTTTAAAGAATTGATTTTTGAAATTATTTCATGTTTAAACCCAATCTAAAAATATCATTTTAAAATTTTATAAATAAGTGTTTTATGCACAAGATTTACTTAATGATAGTTGATGCTACACTTATGCTACTGAAATTATTCAAATTATGTCAAATTTGTTTTCTATATTTTTATGATCACCGTGTTTTAGATTTCATTAACGAAGTGAAGAGAAGAATAGTGCCAGGCTTTGCATTGGTGTTGTTCATCTAGGTTGCAGCTTGGTACTTAGCTTAGGTTATTTAGTTTATGAAATATTGTGTTATCTATGACATAGGATAGTCTATTTCTCAGATCTTTGTATATATTGACTTGCTGGTTTCTGCTTTTAGCCAATACGATAAGTGAGTATTGTGTTTAAATTAATTGTTGATTCATGCAATTTAAGCTCATAACATATAAAATCTCATCTATGAGAGAAGAGCTGATTTCAATCTTGTGCTCATATTCGAGGCCAGAAAGATAGGGCAGGTTTACTTTATTTATTTCACTTTGCATTAAAAATACCCAGAGAATTATTGTGCATAGTGTGAATACTTGTAGATTTTGTCCATAGTCTAGGACTAGTTCTAGTTATAACTTCTTCTAATTTGAAAAGAGATTTACCTCACGTGTTATTTCATTGTGTTTTGTTTGGGATAAGACAAATTAAATAGCTAAAAGTCCTAGGCTCAAATACCCGAGAAGACGTAACATGGTATTTGAAATTAGGTAAACGCCCCACTATACATCTAAAACACTGGACGTAACTTATTCTCAATATAGACGAGACCTGGTAAATTTGACAAAAAGATAGTCCTCAGTACTAAGCCAAATGTAGTTCGAAAGGGGAATCTACCAAACCAAAAAAAATTGACCAACTGTCCTTTTATTCTTGCCTTTCTCATCTGCCTATTAAGTGCAAAGATATTCAACTTTGGCCATGAATACCTGGTTTATGATTTGTCCTAATTACACAAACGGTAAAATAAAAAATGTAGATATAGGATAGAAAAGACGCACTTAGCTGGGATTGTGAGCGGACAAGTGAAGAAGAAGAGAGAAGAGTCCTTGTTGAGTGTGAAAATGAAGGTAAAAGCTTTCTTCCACTCTGCTGGAGTGGAGAGGAAATAGGTGTGTATGAAACTGCCATTGAAGCCATGGAGTTCTCCCTGTGCCGTCTTCTCTAATGCCACAGCACGAAAACACAGTTAACCAAAATAGGTATTACATTCTCGACGTGTAATATAAAACCTAGGGGAAATGGAAGTGAGAAAAATAAGACGGTTTTTCTTACAAGGAGGCTCCGCTCGGGATATCCGCCGCGGCAAGATTACTAGAAAACTTATGGATAACGGACAAAATGTACTAAACCTTTCACTTCTCAATTATTTTGGACGTCGGAGGATATTATGATGGATGAGGATGGACTCCAAAAAGTAGTGTCCGTAGCCAAATTTTATTTCTACTTTTGGAAATATGACCACGAGTTTGCCTTTCGAAAAAGCCTGCCAGCCAAAATATAACATGTAAAAGAATATTTTGTATAGTTGATAAGGTGTTTATTGATGTGTTAAAATATAACAATTATGATTAATGATAGCAGATTTTCACAATACACGCAAAAGATTTTCAGATTTCTCTGAGTGTGATTCAAAATGTTAATGTAAAAATTACTTACACAATCAAATTCAAAAGCAATTCAGCAATATCTTTTATGATGTTAGAATCTTACATTCAACCATACTTGATCTTATGTGGGTTCATTTAGAATCATTCAACTTCATTGTTATAATACATTATATTAAATAATTAAATATATTGATCCAAAATTTACTTTATCAATTTGAAAATAAGTTTATTTGAATTATCTTTGGAATTATTTTATAAAGGATCGAGCGTGCAAAAGTGACTGCCTCTAGTTCTGAGTAGGGTTTCCCACGAAATCGTGGAGGAGGCTCAAGCCTCCTTCACTCTAAAGTGTGATTTTGATAGTATGAAACCATTAGTTCCCCTATTTTGCTTTCATTTCGTCTGGCAAGTTGGATCATTGTATGTGTAGTGTTTGGATTCTTGCTTGGTTGCATATGTGTTAGTCTAGTGGTGATCGGGTAATTATGGAGGGAGATTCGAACCCTCCAGATGGCTTGTCAAAAGGGCCAAAAGGGGTTAATGTGGACAAAATCCTTCAAAGACATTGTTGTGGAGGAAGTTAATAGCCTTCCAGCGAGTGTAAAGTTTATGGTCGAGGGTGTCGAAGATGTCAAAGGGCAAGGAAGCGAAGGACAAGGTAAGTGCCCTTCAACCTCCCCCAAAAAAGCTATTTTGGTACCGAATGAGGAACTAGATAATGCAATTGATGAAGAAGACTATAGGTTAAAAAAGCTTGCAATTTTCTTTGTTGCCACGGACATATCTAAGGTCCCGGCTAGAAGGTATTTGGATGAATGGTTGCATAATGTCTAGGAAATTAAACTAGGGTTTCATTATTCTTACTGTAGAACGGTGCAAAAAGGTTTGTTTGTAATCTTTTTTAAAAAGCAAAAATCATAAGAGATTGTAAAGAAGCAATTCTAGCATGTGGGTAAGTCGGTGTTTCGTGCACTGGTTTGGATACTCGATGCCCTAAATGAAGAAGTATTGGCACTATTAAGCCTGAGGTGGGTGGTTGCAAAATAGGTTTTGCCTAGGGTTTGGAAATTCATTCCACTCCTGTTGGAGCCCTATGAAAATATTATCAGGGTCGAGGATACCAAAACCTCGCTCCCCCATTTGGATGCTAGAGCCTTGGTATCGCTCCACCCCAGAGTTGACATTCCTAAAATTTTAGAAATAAAACTCAAAACGGGATCAATTAATTATACCTTGAAATTTTTGGGGGGTTTCAGTGCTTGTTATTTATGTCAGAGGTTGTATTGGTGGTTGTCATTGCACCAAAAGATTGACATGTTAATGCCCGATACAACCGCCAGATTTATACAAGATCCATAGGAGGCAGTTAAGCCATGTCACGAACCTAAGCATCACACTACACAAGGAAAACCAAAGGACACACCATCTTACAACAATCCCCCTAGTACAAGTGAGAGGTTTGAACCTGTGACCTCGGCTCTTATACCAATTGTTGCATTGGTGGTTGTTGTTGCACCAAAAGATCAACCTATTAATGCCCAATACAACCACCTGATTTATACAAGATCCACAAGAGGCAGTTAATCCATGTCACGAACCCAAGCGTCGCGTTGCACAAGGAAGACCAAGGGACACACCATCTTGCAACAAGAGGGAAGGACATATAAGGAGAAATTTCCCTCTAATTTAGAAAAGAAATGGTAATCATGTGTCATCCAAGGGTAGGGTTAATACTAAAACACCTCTAGAATCATCTTCGAAGGGAAGGAAAATGCAGAACAACACAATGGAGGGTGAAAATAATTGTTTGTCGTCTGACTCACATATGAACAACTCTCCTCGAGAGTTGAGAACATGGAGATTGAACAACAGGGGCTACCCTCAGATAATGAAAATGGCCAAAAGGAACCTTCAATGGTTGCGGGTCAAAAAAATCTAACTGCGAATGAAATAAAAAATTGCTAACCAATATGAAACCCTAATACATGAGATGGAAAATTCAAGGCAGGAGTGTAAGATTTGGCTATGGAGATAGCCACCCAAGATCTAAAGGCCTATGGAAAGTACAAAATACTCAGAAGATCAATATGACAAGAATAAACTGTATTCTTATCAATGAATGCAAAAAGAGTCAATGTAGCTTTGTGTGTACAATGTAGTAGAGACCCCTTGGTTATATAGCCAAGGTGCTCAAGACACAAGATGTCATAAGATTATGACAAGTGTCTTAATCTTATGACATGAGACAACTTGACACAACTACCTATGTCACATGTGTTAGATGTCAAAGGATAAGATAACAACTAATGACAACTAACACCTTCTAAAAAGAATCTTACAACCTAAGTAAACTTAACATGTGAATATGTCCACTAATTACCTAGTAAGTGGAGTAACTAGGTACAAGACATTTATTTACACCAACACCCCCCCTTAACTGCAACTTAGGGGGAAGATTATTATGCAAATGATTCAAAGATGGGTCCCGACTACGAGGCCATGTTATGTACTCATATACAAATGCAATGCAATCTCTCACAACCGGAGAAAAGGAGAAAACCCAGTGGGACAAAACTTCTCCCCAAAAGAGAGAAACAAAACAAGAAACATGCTCTAGGAAGGAAAAAAACCTTGAGTGAGGAAAAATTCCCCCCCATAAGAGAGAATGAAGATATTCCATGCAACCCCCCATCAATGGAGAGTCCCTACTTAAATGTCACAATGTCAAGTGTCCCCAATCTTAACTAAAGAAAGAGACAAAGTAGAACAATGTGAAGACTGTTGTAGAGCGGACCAAGGATAATGATGAGTCCTCCAAATGTTGTTCCAAAAGAAATGCCAAATTGTGAAATGCACTGATAGAAAGAATCAAGTACAACTGCAGAAGATGTCAACATAACTGGTGACTGAGCAAAAACTGTCAACTCAAGAGTAACTGCAAAATCTGTTGATGAAGAACTGTAGATGAATCCACACTGCAACAAGAATAAGGTTATAACCAAGGAGACAACTGTATGATTATCAACTAGACACTCTCTTGACATATTGGTATAACCCTATCACAACTTGGAGACAGGTACCAAGTCTCTGGAAGTAGAACCAAACTTTTGAAGAGAGGTAGATTGCTTGCAAAATAGGAGTGTCTATATGGTATTTAGTCCATCACACCGAAATACATGGGTAACCAACCGTTGCATTCACTGAGTATATAGGAACTAACATTGGATACATAGATCAATCCAAAGAAGCATAAAGATGACAGAGTACACTGAAATAGCAAGATTGTGGCACTTTATTTTAGTGTGATTACAGCATTAGAAGAGGAGAACTACAACAATCATGATGCAAATTTGGAAATGTTGATGTAGAAGCCACCAAAAAATGTCTCGAAGCAAAAGACCATGAAAGAAGTCCTCCAGTTGGATATTCATACGAGCAACTAACTCCTATTGGCTATTAGTTGGAAGAACAAATGGTGCATGACAAGGCTCGATCAAGAGGCAAAATGTTTTCCCAAGTTTGCTTATTGTTGCATGATTTGTTTTTAAAAAAACTTAATTTAAAGTTTAATTTAAACCCTTTATTAAAAAACTTTATCATTAAAATAATAAAGAAAATTGTTTAAATTTTTTGATGGAAAAAACTTTATTAAAAATAAAGAAAAATTAAAAAAATTAAAAAACTTTATTAAAATTTAATAAAGAATTTTTTTGTTTGAAAAAAAAAAATTATTAAAAATCTAATAAAGAAAAATAATAATTTTTATTTTTTGAAAAAAAAATTATTAAAAACTTATTAAAGAAAAATTGATTTTATTTTTTTTAATTAAAAAAATTTAATAAAAATTATTAAAGGAGACTTGTTAAGGGGCCTAGTTGGGTTAAACCAACTACAAAGGTGTCTAAGGCAATTACATGGGAAAAGCCAAAGGAGGGTTAGTGGAAAGTTAACTTTGATGGAGCATCAAAAGGGAATCCTAGACCATCAGGTGTAGGGTTTATCATCCGAGATTAGGAAGGGAATGTAGTTGCTTTTGGAGCGAAGAAGCTGAGGGAGGAAACAAATCACATAGCAGAAGCCTCAGCAACATTGTTGGCAATCAGACTAGGCAAGAAAATGGGAGCCTCAAGATTACACTTAGAAGGTGATTCACTTATTATTGTACAAGCCATAATGAATGGGGAAATAGGGGCATGGTGCATTCATAACACAATAGCAAAAATTAGAGAAGAATTAAATTCATGCGAAGATTTTGTTGTAAGCCACATAAGAAGAGCTAGTAATTTGGAGGCCAACATTTTGTCAAAGTGGGCTACAAATTTTAGCGAGGTCGGTGAAATAAGATTGGAGGATTTTAGAAATGTAGTCTTAATAGATTAAGCTGAAAAAGGTGGCAAGGACGCAACATTAATGTAGGGAGATAACAGGCAGATCATATTAAGTTGATAAGACTGGTGAAATGATGCGTAAGATGGTAGTGGCAACTCCAGTACAAAGGAAATTTAAGACCGAGGTGTGCGGTGTTAAGGAATTTAATACCTCATGGCCCTCGGTAATCGAAGATAATTATAGAAATTGGCGTGGAGAAGAAGGCATTAAGAGTTTGTGGTGGTGGTGGCGGTGATGTTGTAGGAGACTTCAATGGAGGCCAATTTTCCTCTTTGATCGACGAGGCAACTGAACCCATTATATGGTGAAGCCTCTAATCAAATATTAATGGGAATGTTTATATTCACTGATGGGTGGTTGGTGCAAAGTGTGCGGATGATTCTGTGGAACTCTTTCAAAAATCTAAGGCATAGATACAAGACAAACATGGATGTCTACTTGCTAATAGTAGCATGGGGTTTGGACCTGGGTGAACCAATAAGCACAGTGAGAGAAGTGATGAAGGCGATTGTACATAAAGATTTCTTGGAAGGGCTAGAGTCAATTTTAGAATGGGCAATACCAGGTGAAGGTTTAGATATCCGGGAAGGCTTTGAGAATGTAGAACTGGAAGGGGTCGAAGGATGCATTTCATTCGTGCATTGGTCAGAGGATGCAATCAAGAACCACTATAGGGAAGAGGCAAGGTTAGGTTGGCAAGCTCTGAAGCTATTCATAGAGCTAATGAAGGTGGAGGCCATTATTGAACAGGCGAAAGCGGAAGCAAGGCGGATGAAGGCCGAAGAACAGAAAGCGAGGAAGCGGAGGATGAAAGCAAAAAAGAAATTGGGGTTTGAAATGGGTAGCTCGGGCTAGTTTTATGGTTCTTTAAGTTTTTTGCAAATGAAACATTTGACTGTTAATTTTGGTTTTGGTTTTTGGGGGTTGAACCCTTTTGTGGTTAAACAGTGTTCGTAATGTGTTTGGGTTAGAAATGTTTGAATTATGTCGATGCATGAAAGTCAGTTACAAATGGAAGATGAACTAATTTTAGTTGGGCAAGGTCATAGTTTCAGTTATTATTCATGTTAATGTGCATTTTGGAAAATTTGTGTTAGCTATAGGAGAATTTTGGATGGTAGATGAAGTTATGATGAAAATGATGTAATCTATTTTTTTTCCAGCAATACAAATCCTATTACTAACCAAAAAAAAAAATTATTAAAGGAAAAAAACTTGTTAAATTTTATTTTTAAAAAAACTTTAATTAAAAATTAAAGAAAAACTTAAATAAAAGTTTTATCTAAAAAACTTTTAAAAATTAAAACATAAAAAATTATTTTAAAAACTTATAAAAGTTTTTAATTTAAAAACAAAAAATTGGTGGCTAGCAAAGTGGAGTGTATGCCGCTTCTCTGCCGTAGTGGAGACCCTACGATCACCCGGGGTACCTTGTTGGTACCATCGCGTTATACAGTTTTTAATTTTGATTTTTTTAAAAGGAAAACAAAAAATCTGATACAAAAAGTTTATTTTTAATTTTTTTCTTTTTAAAATTTAATTCTAAAAATATATAGAAAAATATATATATATTAAAAAAAAAAAAAATTGTACCATTGCGCAAGTCAGGCCGTACGACCCGTCCGCTAAATTTTTTTTGCCTCTGAGAGTAACTTTGTCCAAATTTGATGATTTGGCAGTCGATCTTGGGGTTTTTGGGCCTTCTAGACGTGATGGCAACATTCTTTTTGGCTCAAAATGCCATGAAAATATGGCTACCTCCTAGATCTGGCAACCAACATCAATCTTCAAACCCTTGCAGATTTGGCCTCCAATGTCCAACTGGGACGAAACAAAAAGCAAAATTGACTTTTTCGGATGCTTCAGACACAATGGTGAGCTCAAATCTGATGCAACAAGCTCCCAAAATGTACCTGCAATATAAATCCAAATAAGGAACCCCCTAGAGTCTGGTATTTCTATCACACCTTTCTAATTCTCCAGATCATCCAAAGATGTAAGAGAAGAGCATACTCAATGCTTCAAGAAAATACAAGATTTCACTCAAGATCTCCCAAAAGACTAACCAAAGGCACTCAACTTGCTATGATACCATGTATGATTTGGCTATAGAGATAGCCACCAAGATCTAAAGGCCTATGGAAAACACAAAATACTCAGAAGATCAATATGACAAAAATAAATTGTATTCCTATCAATGAATACAAAACTTGAGTCAATGTAGTTGTCTGTACAATGTAGTAGAGACCCCTTGGTTATATAGCCAAGGTGAGACACAAGATGTCATAAGATTATGACAAGTGTTTTAATCTTATGACATGAGACAACTTGACACAACTACCTAGGTCACATGTGTTAGTTGTCAAAGGATAAGATAACAACTAATGACAACTAACACCTTCTAGAAAGAATCTTACAACCTAAGTAAACTTAACATGTGAATATGTCCATTAATTACCTAGTAAGTGGAGTAAGTAGGTACAAGACATTTATTCAAACCAACAAGGAGTACAACTCAAGCATGGAAGAAATCCTCCAAAATGACAATATAGATAATAGGGGTAAGTGCATGGATCTGTGACACAATTTTGGCTCTTAAGATGCCACTTTTTTCTAAGCTCAGCAAAATTTGATTTGCACGAGAAAATGAAGATAGTTCTGCTCAAAATTTCAAGATACAGCAAGAACAAGAGTTGAAGTGTCATAAGTCTAGTTTCTAAGCTACTAATTCTTTTTGAAATTAATGAAGATTAAGGGTCTCAAAAGGGGCGGGCCAAAACAGGTCCTGTTTTTATCAAAAAAAATAGCATAGCGTTTGAGGGCCCCCCCTCTTTGATTAAATTTTTTTTAGAATTTTAAAAATCCGAATGGTGAGAAATTAGCTAACGCCATGTAGTTTATCCTCATTCTTTCGAATAAATTTTTAATGAATATATAATACTTTATGAATTTTCAAAGTGGACACCTCCTAAAAAGCTGGAATTTGAGCGTGCTCCCCCCTAAATTCTTTGAAAACTAATCGAAAATTGAATTTTTTTCATCACATGTAGAATGGAGTCTAGTTTTAAAAAAGGAAATTTGTTTCACGTTTCGATGAACGAGTAAAAATCTATCCTAAAACTAGCACATGTTGGTTTTTGACCAAAAATAGAGGAATTTACAAGAGAAGTTATGGATCAAAACCTTAACAAAATCAAAACAAAAAAAGAATTATATATTTAGATAAGAGAGAGGTTAATGCCATCACAATTTTTTTATAAACTTGCATTGAAAGACGTGCAAACGTGACAGTGAGCACAACCAAAAATGTGTGAAATTTTGTTACCCTTTCAAAAAATCACGTCTTTTGCATGAAATGGTTGTCCAAACCTTTGGGTCGAATGCCTAATGCAAAATCCAACCCATTGGGTTGGTATTTCCCAATGCAACCCATTTGGCGCTCACCAAATTTGGCACTTGCCAAATGTCATTCATGACTTTTGGAATGCATTTTCCTAAACTCTTTCATTTTCTTTTTCTCTGCCAGGTAAACATTTAAGTATAAGTTGACATTTACTTTCTTATACTTTAAGTTATATTTCATGTATATAGTTTCAGGATGTTTGAGAGTGGTTTCATATCTCTAAGAGTTATAATGCAAATTCTAGTTTTTGGAAGATTTTAAAAAAATTCAGACAGTCAAATTTTCGTAATCAGCATGTCGAATTTCAATAATTAGGAGGTCAAATTTCATCTTTCTCTCTCTATTTCACTCATTTTCATCTCTTATTCTCTAGACCTCTCTCTCTCTCTCTCCTTCCCTTTCCACTTCTCTCTATCTCACCTCACTTTCTCCCCCCTCTCTCTCTCCCTCTCTGTCTTTCTTTCACCCACCTTTGCTCTCTACTTCTTGCTATCTAACATGTACCTCTTTCTCTCTTCCCCCTCCTTCCCTCTCAATCTCTCCACCTTACTCGTCACCTCTCTACTTCTCTCTCCATCACACATCTCTATCACCTATCTCACTTC
>VDFB02325242.1:0-51061 GCA_007258455.2 Sequoia sempervirens | reverse complement strand
GAAGGACAACAGTGATAGAGATTGCGAGGAGAGACAAAAAGAAGGGGAGGGAGGGTGAGTTCGAGAGAGGGAGAGAGAGGAGAGAGAGAGAAGTAGAGAGGGTAGGAGGGAGGGAGGGATTGTTAGGGATGGAGATAAAGGTTTGTGTGTGTGAGAGAGAGAGAGATAGAGAGGAGAGAGTGAGAGGGAGGGAGAGAGAATTATGAGATAGAGAGGAGATAGTTAGAGAGAAAGAGGAGGAAGAGAGGGATAGAGAGGGATAAAGAATGATACAGAGATGCAGGTAGAGGGAGGGAGAGGAGAGATAAAGAGTAGAGAGGGAAAGAGGTAGGAAGGGAGACATAGGTGAGATACATAGTGATGGAGGGAGAGGTAGGTAAAGGGAGAGAGAGGGGAGATAAAGATAAGTAGAGAGGGAAGGAGATGTAGAGAGATAGAGAAGAGATAGAGAGAAGTAGAGAGGGGAGGGAGGGAGGCAGATGTAGGGAGGAGATAGAGGGGTGAGAGAGAGAGAGAGGGGAGAGAGGGAGGAAGGGAAAGAGAGAGGGAGTGGAGGGATAGAGAGTAAAGAGGAGAGAGTGAGAGAGATAGATGATACAACTTGTTGACTACTAAAATTTGACCTCCTGATTATTGAATTTTGACATGCTGATTTCTGAAATTTGACTAAGTCTAAATTTTTTAAGATCTTCCAAGAACTAGAATTTTCATTATAACTCCTAGATATTTGAAACCACTCTCAAACATCCTGCCTATATACATGAAATATAACTTAAAGTATAAGAAAATAAACGTCCATATGTAAATGTCAACTTATACATAAATGTTTATTTCATGTATATAGTTTCCCTGAAAGAGAACAAGAAGAAAGAGACAAGAAAAAGAGAAGAAAAAACTTTCAATGTAGACCAAAATGTGAGCGTGTTATAACACACTCGCGTTTTGGAAATGCATTCGCAAAACACAAAATCCATGTCAAAACTAAGATATAACTCACATGCATTATAATGCATGCATGTTATATATTGTTTTGGGAATCCCCAAGCCTTGGGGCTGGTATTTTCCTTGGAATACCAACCCAAAGGCTTGGAGGGAATTCCCAACAACTAGAGACGTGTTTTTGCAAATTCTATAATATTTCACATAATTGGGTTCATGCTCACCATCAGGCTTGCACGTGGTTCAATATCAAAGAAATCAAACATTTGGGTAATGTTAGGTTCTCTCTTAGCTATCTAATGATTAAATTTTTTCACTTTCTAACAATGTTAAGCCTTTCATCCATAATTTCTTTTGTTTGTATGTCTCTTTTTTGGAAAAAAATAGCATTTGGTATTTTTTTCATTATAAATTAATCTTCCATCAGAATTTCAAATAAATTACATTTTTAGAAACTAGACTCCATTCTACAATTTTTTTTTTTTTAAAAGAATCAATTAGTTTCCAAAATATGTAGGGGTAGCATGGCCAAAATTTTGTTTTTTACGAAGTGTCCACTTCAAAAATTAGTAAAAAATAAAATATTCATTAAAAAATTATTTAAAAAATTGTGCATCAACTACACATTGTTAGCTAACTTCTGACCATGTAGCAATTTTAAAAATACTAAAAAAAGTTCACTGTATGAGGATCATACAAGAGTTGCTATGTTATGTTTTTTCGACAAAAACAACACCAATTTGTGTATGTCCCTCATTTGAACCCCTTATTCTAAACCATTTTAAAAATAAACTAGTAGTTTAGAAAGTAGACTCGAAGCACTTCGATCCTTCTTTTTGTTCCATCTCAAAATTTTGAGTGTAACTATCCTCAATTTCATGTCTAAGGTTAGTATTTCTTGATTTCAGAAAAAAAAAGTGGCCACTTAAGCCACCTTTTTGGGAACCATCTTGGTGCACTTACCCCATCTTGCAAATTGATTTTTTAGATATCCAAAAATAATCTTGTACTTGCAAACAAACATGTTAGGTTCTAAGGAGAACCATATTTAAGGGTAGATGTATAACCCCCAATTTTTCTTGCTTTATGGAGGTGGAATCTGTTAGAATTGTGAAAAAAGCACAAAAGCACAAGCCACAGGATCAAAAAATGAACAAATACACCTTCTACGTAAGAGATCTACAAACAATATGTGCAATATTCCTCAAAAAAAAAATCTATAGAAGCAAGAGACTCTCAAGAAGATATGAAAGCTCAAGATATAATTACAATGAGGGTTGAGTGCTTATAAGAGAAAAACCCTAAATGAGAAAGGGATCAGATCATGACAAGTTTCAACATCACATGAGATAAGACATAATGATCTAATATTAGCTCAACTAATAAAGCAATCCTAAGTTTAGCTTAAGTGCATGCGAATAAATTAGACTAATAATCAATTAAAGATTAATTAATTATTAGGTAATGCATGATAATCCTAACACCCCCCTTAAGATGAACATAGGGAGTAGCTAAAAACCATAAAAAGAATGCATGATGGGTCCTTAAAAACAAGGCCATATAAGGTACCTATGTACAAATAGAAGATCTCTATAATAGGGAGAAATAAAGAAAAACTCATGGAAAAAACTACACTCCAAAAAGAGATGAAATCCAAGTGAAGGACTGAAGAAGCCTCCAAACAAGACATTGTCCTAAAAAATAGGAACATGAGGAACATCCATAAGCATGAAGCTCTAGAATGATGTCAAAAGATGACTGATAGAGTGTTAAAATGAAAAATACCCTCTGAAACAAATGATGATCAGGATCAAGATAACAAGAATCTACATGAGTTCCCTTAAAGGCACTACTCGAATTAGATGGAAAATAAAGGAAAAACATTTGGTAATCGAAGATGCAAATTTCAAGATCAAGGAGACTATACTACATGAGTGCCCCTAATGACACTACTCAAATCAGATGGAAAACAAAGGAAAACATGTGGAAGTCGAAGATACAGGAGGCATATGAATCTGCATGAGTGACCCAACGACACTACTCAACATGCAAGATGTAAGTCAACAATACAAGTATCAACTAGTATGAAGAACACTGATCACGAGAGAGACAATAATATGCATGAGTCTCCCCAAAGAAACTACTCAAGTCAGAAGGAAAACAATGGAAAAAATATGGAACTTGAAAATACAAATGACACAACTACCAAAAGTCTTTGATCAAATGAAAATGGAAGGTCACCTCTAGAAATAGGAATCGAAGAATGTCCATATGGTAAATGTTCCAACTCACCGAAATGCATGTGACTAACCACTGATGTGCACTACATATAAAGGTATATAGAAACAAGAATTAGATACATAGATCACTCCAATGTGAACCCAAAGGAAGCATTAGCACGAATAGTAGAAACCCCCCCTTAATGCTGACAATGGAGAGGCATGATAGGTACTCTCAAATTGAATGCTAGAAAGAAGTGCATGCAGAAGAATCATGTAAAATACAAAGGTAATTTATTTTAGTGCATTTGTAGAATAACAAGTACATACAATGGGAGCCCATAATTTCCATAAAAGGACTACATGTTGAAAATACAATTCTCTGACAGTAAAAGAGGAAACTAGTAGCACCATGATGAATTACACAAAAAAATGCACTTTAAAAAAAGTGGCACCCAAAAATGTGTTTGGATGTAGAAGATATGGGCTATTGAAGTCTCCAAAATGAGAATTGAACAACAATAACATTGCGAAAATAGAATTTAGGAAAAAACTAGAAGCCCAAACTGGAAAACACCTACATCATTGAAAAGAGCTCAAATTTCTACCCCATTTCAAAAAAAAATTGCACTGAAAAATATTGTTGTATGACCAAGATATGGCCTCTGGAAGATAGGGTGCAAAAATGAAAAGCCCAAAAGAGAGGGGCTAAGTAGGGAAAAAGAGATCTCCTTCGCCAAATTTAGCAAAATTACCTCCAAATGTGGAGGTCTGCCAGATTTAGAGTGCTAAGAGAACAAAATATTTCCCCCAAAATGTCCAAGTACAATGCATGTCTAAATGGCATTTTATTTTAAAGTTAAAATAAACCATATAAAAGCTATTATATTTTTATTTAAAAAAATATATAAAAAATTATATATTTTTTTTGTTAAAAATATTATATAAAATTATATTTTTTTTAAGAAAAATATTTAAAAACTTATATTTTTCTTATTAAAAAAATATTAAAAAAAATATTCATTAAAGTGTGGGCAGGGCCCAAGGAGGGTCCATTGCCCTGTGATAATGGCAGAAGGCGTACCCCTTCAGTACCTTGCTCATAGGGTTACGGGGCCAAAGGGGCTGCCACCTATCATTATGGCAGGTTTGCAGTACCCTATGGGAACTCGCTACCCCCAAAAAACTTTAATAACTTTTTTATAAAAGAAAAAAACCCGCTATCGCCCTTAAAAAAGGGTTTTTTTATTTTTTATTTTTTTTATGATTTTTTTTGCAGGAAAAAAATTCAATTTTTTTTTGAAAAAATTACCATGATTTGCATGTTGGAGAGGCTATACGACCTCTCTGGAAAAAAAAATTGATGATTTGATTGGTGATCTTAAGGTTTTTGGGCCTTTTGAACGAAATGGAAACCTCCGTTTTGGCTCAAAACCCACAAAAATTGCAACTACCCTCCAGATCTGGAAACAAAGTAACCACTTCAAACCCTTGTAGATTTGGCATCAGGAACCCAAATTAGGCAAAATGAAAGCCAATTTTGAATTTCTCAATGGCTCTAAATCCAATGGTGAAGTTTTTTTTGCACCAAAAATGTGCCTAAAATCATCCACCTCCAAAATTTGCAAAAAAAGAAAAGGGATTCAAATCTGAAGTCTACAACCCTTGTTGAAGAAAAAACCTCATAAATTGAGAAGAGGTTCACTGAATCCACACTCTAATACAGTGTTAGAATTTTGAAACAAGCATAAAACCACAAGCCATAGGATCAAACAATGAACAAATACACCTACCTAAGAGATCTACAAACAATATGTGCAATATTCCTCAACAAGAAAAAGCTATAGAAGAAAGACACTCTCAAGAAGATATGAAAGCTCAAGATATAATTACAATGAGGGTTGAGTTCTTATAAGAGAAAAACCCTAAATGAGAAAGGGATCAGATCATGGAAAGTTTCAACATCACATGAGATGAGGCATAATGATCTAATATTAGCTCAACTAATAAAACAATCCTAAGTTTAGCTTAAGTGCATGAGAATAAATTAGACTAATAATCAATTAAAGATTAATAAATTATTAGCTAATGCATGATAACTCTAACAGAATCAAGGTAGCAATCTAACCACATCAAATTGCTAAACTTGGTGATGGAAATGCTTGTGATAGGGTTATGATATCATACATCAACTATCGAAAAACATTGAATATGATCAAGGATGGAACAATGAATCCAATGAAATAGATGACATCAAAATTAGAATTTGATAGCCCCCACAATAGTGAATTGAATGGGATATGCTTGTTCTAAATTTGACTATATGTTAGAGAAAATCACCCTTTTGATCATCATTTTCACTTTTATTTTTTAAAGGATTAGAGGGTGATACAATTGCACTAAGGAATAAGGATGTCGAGCTAACAACCACACCCACCATTGAGACTCAAGATCCTATGAGTGGACGTTGCACGAGGCATAGTGGCACCAACAGTGAATTGCATGTTCCTTTTCCCTATGAGTTATTTCATTGTTTTATGATTTTTTATGTTTTTTTTTAAATTAATGGCGTACTTTTCCAAATTGGGTGACAATTTCTACTTTTAGCATCCCTATCCCAAAATGGTGCCCCTATCCTAGGATGGCACCTTTGTCCCAAAATGGAGCCTCTATCTTGATTTAGAGTTGTTTTTCTTTTGTCTTAGTTACTAATTTGGCTATGTAATTGATGACTTATTTCATTGTTGACAGGTCCTTCCACATGTCTGATAGTGTTTTGGAGGATGAATATTTTCATTACTTCAAGAAAAGTTCACATGATTGTCATAGGAGGAGTAGCAGATTTTGTGCACCACTAGACTATACTGGATATATCTTATGCCTTAATATCATGATGCTATGTTGATGGTACTGATCGAGTGATGGAATGTAGATACTTCCATCTTTCACCTCCCAATAGGGGAGATGACAATTGCACTTGTGGATATAGATCTTTAGGATTCCCATGCCAGGTGAGACTATCAAATTTGATGAGTGTCAAGCCACTCAAGAGATGAGGAGGGATATACACTACTGCACCGAACACTACATAAATTTTGATTCTAGGGGTTGTGTAAAGCTTAGGTGGCTTCTACACTCTACTGTACCACTAATTTGATGGATCATGTTCATTATCATTTCCTTAGCCCTAGCTCACAATGGAGGAGGCAACACCTCGATGGGGGCCTAGTTCATATAATATAAGTGATGGAGGAGCATATTAGCACACTTATATTATGAACTTCGTCACTTCATTTATCATGAGGTTCACAACATTATACTTTGTACTCTACTTCTAGTGTGGACCTTTGAGCACATCACATGTACTAGACCTATTGGATTCCCCACAATAGCCCCTTATAGCTACTCGCGACCCTTCTGTTAAACACTCAAGTGATCCTAGCAATGTGGAGATCTGTTGTAGTAGAGAGTTAGATTCAATTGTTTAGAGGATGATGAAATTGTATGGAGACCATATAGGACTCTACATAAATGACTAGGTTTGGTACATCAGCTAGCTAGGATACAAAATATAGGTTATTGGTTGGACAACATGACTACACCAATATACCATTTTACTATGATCACATGATGAGACAATTTACTCAGCTCCAGAAAACACCTAGCATGTGGCCCACATATCTTATATCTACATTTTGTGGCACTAGGCCACAAGAAATTTGTCATCCCACACTAAAATATGTCACCTATAGTGACTCAGAGTATTAGGAGTGAGATACATATCCAACATCTGACAAGGATGATGTTGGCATGAAAATTGTATATGATAGGTGGTAGAGGACAATGCGACCTGAGCGAGTCTTCCCTATTGGTTATTAGATAGGAGATCTCAATCCTTGGCCGTATTAGTGAGTGGATGATGTAGAGTGAATGAGGAGGTAGATGGAGATATGACAAATGATGATGATAATGATGTAGAAAAGGATTTGAAGGAGGAGGATTAGCAACTGGTAGGAGAGTTTCCTAAAGAGCCAATAGAGGCTAGAGCTACCCCTAAGGAGAGACCCATATTTTTCCCTTATGTCACATGTGTTGGATATCAAAAATGCAAGTTACAAATCCTAAGAAGCTGCCAGGCTCTATGATCAGACTTGCAATGTTCTTGAATTAGTGAATGGAGATAACCTATTCAGTTGATGACTCCTCGCACTTAAAGCTCTCCTAGACCTAGGTGGATAGACCTTTATAATGGAGTAGATTAGAGGAATGTATGATTTGGTTAAATTTATGGATCTATCCACAATGGAAAATAATGTGGTATAGATGAAAGCTTTTTAATTACTCCTATTGAAATTTGAAATGTGAATATTTGAATAAGATTTTATGAAACTCTAAAATGGAATGGGTAAGACCATTGCCTACTTTTGTTGGGCTAATGGATTCAAGAGGTGAGGATCTTGCTTCAAACTCACACTAAAGTAGGCAACCACACAATCAAGAGGGGTTCAAATATACAAATGCTAGTAAGATAGGATGACAATAATCAAGAGGGTGGTCAAGCCCCCAGGAACAAGATATTATGGAAAACTAACATAGGTACAAAGGATCACACATGTGTATGATATATGAAGTCATAACCAATTCGCAAAAATTCACCATCAAAGATAGAAAAGGGAAAAAGAAAGAAAAAGAAAAAGAAAAATGTTGCAGATCAAGCTTTGACTGGCCATCCAACACGATGTAGACCGGGTCTAGGTTATGTTTCCAAGAGAGGTTTACAAGTGGAACACAATGTCCACTATGCAAACAAAACACACACTCACAAGGGCCGGTGACACTAGGTGTTCACTAGGTGAGCCCTAGGGGACAAAAAGGAAAAATGAATGCTGACATGGGCTAGTGAAGCTAGTTGTTCACTAGGTGAGCCCTAGGGGACCATACCAAAGCCATACCTCCATGACTTTAATAAGGTACAAAAAATAAAAATGCAACAAGAAAGATGGATTTTCGAAGGGATTTTGCTTAGTTTGTGCAAGGTCTCATCTTAGGGAACATTGTGCTTAACGTCTCCAAGAGAGGACAAATGCAAGGTCTCATCTTAGGGAACATTGTAATTAATGTTTTTAAGAGAGGAAAAATGTAAGGAACTATCATCCTCTTAGAAGAAATCAAACCCAATGACACCACTAAGAAAGGAATGCATCGCAGGAAGAAAGAAAATTGTACAACAAAACATGATTGTCAATGTATGCCTCCACTTTAAAGTAGTTGCTAACACCATTGTTGTGAGAAATTGTTTTAATGTAGAGGAAGGCATGAGAGCTTACTTGGAAAGCCCTATAACAAGTCATATGTTTCCAATAAGCTACATCATGCAATAAGTATGTCACATGCGAGCCAACTTAAGGCATCTCGGTCACATGCCAAGCTTGCTTTTACATATACATGTAAGGTGGTCAACTAGCTAGAAGAGACAACGAAAAGGACATATGAGGAGAAGGCTACCTAACCCCTTTCCCCCACATAATGCAAGGCAAGGATGAGCCAAAATAATTGATGAGATGAATGCTATAGTGAAATTCAGTATCAATTAGAGGAATTAGGTGCCTCCACATAAGGAAGAGTACCAAACTCCTTAAGATGTTGAATTTTATCAGTTAAAGCTTTACATTCATTAGTAGAATGACCATGAACTCTATGATATGTACAAAATGAGTGTTTCTAGTAAAAAAAAATTCGTGTTCATGGAGGGAGATATATCAAACAATCTTGGAGGAGTCTCAACAAGATGCCTTCTTGATCAACAGTAGAGGATGTTCCATTATTTTGCAACAAAGATATCTCTTGCTTAGTATAAGATCTCATACCTACACAAGACTCTTTAGGTTGTGAGATTTTTCTTCTTCTTTAAAGGAAGACATAAAATCTATTGAATTCAAATCATTAGTGTTTTGTGTGATGGCATTAATGTTAAGAGAGGAATTCTTTGTTTCTTTCAAATGATAACAATCAAGATCACCAATGTCTATCAATTATCTTTTGTAAGAATGTTGATGTTAAGTGAAGGCTAGTTTATTTCTATCAAAGGACAATAACCAAGACCACTAGTCTTTTCTTGTGTTTGAGGATCTGTAGGAACATGGATAACTTTTTCTCTAGCACCACATCCTTTTCCACTCTATCAAAGTTGTTTCATCATTTCATAACATTTTCCATAAAGTTTCTTCATCTCTTTTGGATTCAATAGTTGTTCATGATTAATTTTGTTAAAGTTTGTTGTGTAATTTCCTTTTTCTTCTAAAGTGGTTGAGGTGGATGCTTTTGAAGGGTCTTCTAAATTTTGTGTTGACATTACTTCTTTTTCTTTTCTCATATCTAAATCCTTGTTTATGATATTGGATTCTCCTATGAATTTCGGTTTGAAATTCAATGATCCCAAATCATCTAGCGATATCATTGTGAAGGGTTTAGGACATCTATCTTTTTGTTGTTCTTGCATGGGTTCTACTTGTGTAGTTGGTGTCAATGTTTTCAAAGGATTCTCTTTACCTTTCTCAATGTTCAAACAACTGTATGGTTCAGGATCAGCTTTGATTGTATAAAATTTGTTTTTGTAGACATATTTCATGATATGATGAAGGGCAGAGGGCACAACTTGCATCTCATGAATCCATGGTCTACCTAAAAGAAGATTGTATGAAAGATCATCAAGCATAACGTGGATTGAGGTTTGTAATGTAACTTTGTTAACTTTAATAGGTAATGTGATCACCCAAAGTAGTCGTTTTCCCACATTATCAAAGCCACTAATACATAAGGAGGGGGGTTATATTTTTGATTTATCAAAACCAAGCTTATCCAAAATGTTTTCACTACACACATTTAAGGCTGAGCCATTTTCCATAAGGGTTTTTTTTATCCCTTGGCTATTGAATTGAGCTATGGTCATGAAAGCATCATATTGTTTTTGCACTTCTAGAGGAGGGAGCTTACTTTGGTGGAAAACAATGTCAACATTTATTCCTTGAATCATTGCTACTATGTCATTCATGTTTGCACTAGAGGGAACCACAACTTGTTGCAAGGCTATTTGAAGAATAGTTTGATCATTAGGTGAATTCTAAATCAAGTCCTAGAGGGACATCTTTGCAGGAGTATTCTTAAGTTGTTCAACAAGATCATATTCCTTTTCGAGTATGTGCAAGATCGTGATGGGACAAAAAGTGGTGATATGATGGGTATTTGTAGGGTATGTACCTGATGACTTTTTTTTTACCCAAAATTGATGAAACGAAAAGGGTTTTTAAAGGATATTCTTGGCTTTCCACCAATATAAATTATGCTTTACTTTGAATTTAATAAATAATTATTATTCATTTTCTATTTGAATTATGAGTAAAGTCTTGATTGATAGGCTGATTAAAAAACATATATAACTTTCAAACGGTATCACATTTTTTGAATATGAACATGTGTCACATTCTATGATTCGCATACTATAGGATTAACAAAAAAAAATTGAATTTCATGAAGTTTTGACCAAGTTAAGGTGGTCAGACATACGAGTTTTTATATTTTTTAAAAGTTGTAATAAAAAATTTATAATTAATTATTTACTTGAAAAAAAATAACCAAAAAATATGCATCACATCAGGAAATGAGTCCTCTACTTATATCTAAAATCTTATAAAAAAATATTATCATTTTATTGTGGTTAGGGTGGTTAGACAAACACCTACTTCTTATTTTTTCCTTGAAATATAAGTACTATTGCATTGAAATTTCAAATTTTCACCAAATAGATTTTTATTTTTTTAAAATAAACCTAGTAGTTTAGAAACTACATTCAATTTGCTACAGATTCTATTTTTACATATTTTTGAAATAATATAGATAGATTATTCAAATTTTTACGTCAAGTTGCCTAACTTTGATATTTCTGAATTTTTCGCCACTTAAGGGCCTATTTTTTCCATGATGATCCTACACATACCCTTCCATGAGGAGGACCTGGTAAGGTAGGGTTGGGTAGGGTAGGATTATGCAATGGGAGGGATGTTGAAGATGTTTTTCTTGGTTGCGAATTGTTCCTAGTGTTGTATGTATGAGCAACGGTATTGTAACTTAGTTGCTACGAAACATTGTTCTTAAGTGGTTTGAGGATAAGGATAGGTTTGTTTTGAACTTATGGTTTTTGAGAGGGTGGATAAATGATAAGTTAAGGCTCAAGAGAGTACTCCAAGGGATATCTAATGTGCATAGCCTCATAAGACTTTTCATGATGTCTTAGTGAAGGGGAGTCTAATGTCACTTCATCATCTTCATCTAAGGAATTATTTTTTCAATGTTCTCATTTTATTGCACCTGATATCTTCCCTAGTAGGAGATTTTTTAGGAGAACTACAAACCAAATGTTCTTGACATTCAAGGATTGAATTTTCCAAAATGACTTCATTGCAAGTACGGGAATGATCAATGGAATTCTCTTTTTCAATAATGTTTTCTCTAGAGGGAGAGAGGAAAATAGGGTTCTTGTGACTCTCATAGCTTTGATCTTCTAACACTGCAATATCTTCTTCACAACTAAGAGAGATATCAGGAGAAGGATAGATGTGATCATCTTGATTTTCAGTGATTTCATTCTTATTTTCTAGGGTCTCATTCTCTCATGCCATAAATTCTACCCCAGTAGGAGAGATTTTAGGAGAGAGGAAAACAAAAGGTTGATCATTCTCCATTATTATGTCATGTAAAGTAACTTCATCACTAATAGGGGAAGCATCAAGAGGACTACTATGGTTTTCATGATTACAAATAGTTAAATGATTTTGTTCAAATAGGTCTTTCCAAATGTTAGGAACATTAGGAAGGAGATAGATAAGGTTGTCACTTTCAATCCACATGTCCTCCTGACAAATGTGATTTTCATGTTTGTTCAGGATTGTATCCTCCTTTACTAAAGCCTTCTTGCAATTAGGGGAGGTGTTGACAAATGGATTTGGGATAATCAAAGTTGTAGAAATGATCTCATCTTCTTGCATCATACTATCTTTCCAAGGGGGAGGAGAAGAGATACAATCAAGACTCTCATAATCCGCAATGATTGTGTCTTCTTTCACCAAGATACCTTTGCTCTAATAGGAGAGACATCAAGAGAAGAAAAATTATGGTTTTCATGATTGTCTATGCTTGTATCTTGTTGTATTATATCATCCTCACCAATAGGAAATGTAATAATAAGGATTATGTCAATTGTTTGTTTCTTTTGCTCTAAGATGTTCTCATAACTATGAAAGATAGTAGAAGGATGACTAACATGTTTCTTAATGGCCTCATTGTTTTACTCTAGATTGAACTCATAAGAGGGGATGTTGTACTTATGCAATCAATTTTTAACCATATCAAAGCCACATCTCTTGAAAGAAAACATGTTACCATGGAAAAATAAATAACGTTCAATTCTATAACTTGAAATGAAATGTTTAATTGCAATGTTCAGATTTGAAACAAGGTAATTTATTGATTACACTATGCAACAAGCTAAAATATGAAATGTTGTAAATAAAAATTTGGAATTGAGAAACGCATGACATGAAGCACTTTAAGCTAGATTTAGTAAAATAAATGAAACAGGAATTCAACCCACTAAAATAGATAACCAATGGTAGCAAATTGAAAGCACAAAAAGGTAGTTTCAAATCTTGAAAACTAGAAAGACAAAGTCAATAGGGACTAAGACACCAATAAGGGTGTCTTGTTCCTACTAGTGAGATTTTGAAGTTCTAGAAAGTGAAACAAAAGAAAATAGCACATACAGGGTTCTGAGCCAAAAACCTATAGAGGGACTAAGACACCAAGAAGGGTGTTTTAGTCCTAGTAAGGGTTTTTTTTAGAAAAAACAACAAGATTTGAGTTGTTTATAGTGTTCCCAGGTTGCTTACCTAGGGACGTAATGTTTAGAAATAGAAAAGTGTGAAAATGAATGCAAGAAAAGGTAACTAATGATAAGAAATTGGATGCAAAGTTGAATGCAATAACAATGTTCCTAAATGCAATTAGGATGACTAACAATGCACTTTTTAGTTTTTCAATGAGATGAAAGGATGAAGGAAAGCAAAAATGAAACCTATATGCAATTTCACTGATGCAAATGTGAGAAACCCTAGATGCGCTTTCACTAATGCAAGATGCAATGCAAGAAGGAATTAAACCTAGATCTACGAATTTAATGGACTCCAAATCAGAAAATGAATGCTCTAAAATGTTGGGTTCACCAAAATGAACCGAAAAGAAAATAGGATAAGAGAGTGCCCACCTTAGTTTCCTTCTACCACTCAATAATGTCCTAGGAATCCAAATTGGATTAGGTGACTTCAAAAAGTAAGTTTACTTTTGTAAGGTTGTAGTCTATTATTTTACAAGTGAGATGGTGAACTCAAATGAGCTCTATCTCTTACTATTTTTTTTATATGTTGAACATAATGCAATCACATTATAATTTTCTTACATTATGACTTCAATGGGGCCAAAAACTGATGTGGCCACTTTTTGATCCCACATATTTCTACACTTACCCATGATTTGTTAAAAAAAATTATAAACATGAGTTATCATTATTACATTAGTGAAATAGTGGAAAATATAGGACCTATCCCAAATGTGAGATAGATCACTTGTTTTCCAAGCCAATATCACTTCAAATATGCAAAATAAGATGCAAATAACAATAAAAAAATGACCCTAAATGTTATAGCACCTATGAGGAATGATTTTAGATTGTAAAAAGTTGTGTACCTTTCTAGAAAGTTGTTGTTTTTGAGCTATGGAGGACTCATCAATTCACCTTCAAGGGAAAATGGGTCCTTTTAGGGTTTTGGAAAATTGATTTCAAGATCTTGTACCTTTATTTCTACACTCTCGAAATCTCTGTTATCAAGTTTTGGAAGTCAATATTCAGTTCTATAGAGCTCTTTCTGTGATCTTGCACCTTGAATGGCAACTTTGCAACTTTGACAACTTTGACAACTTTGATAATCTTGCTAGATTTAACCTATAAATATATAATCACACACTGAAGGACAAAAAACTTGTTGATTTGATAGTGAATGGGGGTTTTCCTCAATCAAACCTCTTGTAGGAAATTAAACTAAATGATGAAATAAGATAATAAAACATGAACATGAAATGATGCAATTAGAACCTTTCCATGATGATATGATCTTGGAATTTCTACAATAATGACTTGAATTTTTCCTTGAAATGCCTTGTAAATGCTCTAATACTTGATCGCTTGAATGCTTGGACGATTAGGAGTGCTTCATAAACTTTCTTAGATCTTGTTAGGAGAAACAAAGTGAATTAACCTCTTATTTATACTAAATTAGAAGATTAACCCTAAAATTCAAAGAACTAAGGCCGACACTAGATCTAGAAAGAAAGAGAATTAAATTTACACCAAAATGAACTTCAAAAATAAGGGTGTCATTCAGGGAGGACCCATTCGCCACCAAAGGCAAATGGGTCCTGGCTAAGTTTCTAGGACTGAGCTTCAGGGAGCTAAAAGAAGGCCAAAAGCCAATTTCAAAACAACTGAAAAAAGGGGGTCCTATTAAGAGAGGACCCATTTTCCATCAAGGGAGAATGCATCCTAGCTCAACTTACCAAGAACAAATTTTTCCCAATGAAATAATTTGATATTTAATTTATGATTGTCGGGAAGAATCCTCGGGAGGTGTCAAAATTAAAGCCTAAAAGGGAGGTTAATAACTCCACTTAACCTTAATGAATTAAGACCACCTAGATAAGTGTGAAAGTGCTTTTTAAAAACATTTTACAAAACTTAAATAAGGTACAAATTATGCTTATTTTATTTAGAAAGGGTCCCATAAGGCTTAATTAAGCCAATAAGTCCTAGAAAAGTGTGAAAGTGTGTTACAACAATTCACATCCCCCTTGGAAAGTACCAATTAAAGTATGATTTAGCTAAATGAAGGTCTTAAAATAGTGTGAATGTTTACAAGATATTACAGCACTAGTCGAAGACATCATTTGTTCAATTTTAATGTCAATTATCCAAGCAAGCAAGGAAAAAGGAAACTTTTTCTATCACTACATTTTTCCCCCACTTTAGTGAGAGGATGACCCCATGTCAAATTCACAATAAAGTAGACATCCAAGACACACAAGTATGTAGAAATAAAAAAGATACATGATCATACCTTGTCAAAGGCTAAGAAGAATAAACAAAAACAAAGGATCTAGCACAACCAATTCAACGTAATGTGAGGCAATGGTTGTTTGTCTATAACAAATGTTGCTAACTCTGGGGCCATGTAACTTTAGGTCATCTGTAGGGTGAGTTTGTCCCAGAATATTTATGCTCACTTTGGGCTAGTGGAATCTCAGTTTTTCCACTAGGTGAGTTATCCCAATGAGGTGGCAAATGAGAGAATCAAATTAGCCTCTCATACCATACCAAATTCATCCTCCTGACAACTTCAATAAGGCACCAGAATGAAAATACATTATAAAATTTATTTGAATGTCATGTAAATTTTTTGTAAAAAGGAGATTTTTCTTTGTTTGTGTAATGGTCTTCCTCTTAGGGAGCATTGTGCCTAATGTCTCCAAGAGAGGAGGAATCAATGTGTCAAATTGCCAGTGGGATGCCTTGTCTGTGCATCATGCCATGACAACAAATTGTACACTCTTGGACAACATCAAAACCAATGACAACAGAGAAGAGAACATATCACAAGAAAAAAAAAAAATCACGCCATGAAATTTTCCAACAGATGTCATCGTTATATGCCCCCACTTTAAAGTGGTTGCTACACCATTACTGTGAGAAATTTATTTAAAGTAGCCAATGTTTTTAGCCTAATACATGAGAGATTTCCTTGAAAAACCTTATGCCAAGTCATATGTTTCTGAAGCAACCTGTGTCATGAAGTAGGAAGGAAGGGTTTCCTCCAAAAACACATAAGAGATCTATGAATTTGGGGTTAGTTTATCTATGCTACAATGGTGTCATAGAGCATGGAACTATCATCATTCCCTAAATACTCATAGAACTAGAAGAATGACACAAAGAGAGCAAATACAAAGAAAAAACTTTCAGGTCAACATAGAAGAAACATGAATGTCTCGACGCCTTGTGTCATCCCCAAAAGGTAAACACAAGCCAAATGAAAAATAAAAAGGAAGAAAAAAAAGTTTTAGGGTCAACATGGAAGGGACATAAATGTGTTGGCGCCTTGCGTCATCCCCACAAGGAAAACACAATACAATATGAAAGGATTATGACATAGAGAAGAATGAAGGTACATATAGAAGAATGCACAGAAAGAGAGAGGAACATCAAATGAAACATCATGGGGGGTCATATTACGCACATGCAATCAAAGAGAAAGAAAAATGAAAAAACAAAAGACTAGTAAGGAATAGGTAAGTCAACCCAAAGTGGGTCATCTACCTCCCAATCTCGGTCGGTATAAACGAAAGGAAGGCAACTGGCCAAAGTGACAACAACAAGTGCTGAACTAGGAAATGCACCAAGTTCAACACTCTTTTTAGGAGATTTGTTATTTAAGCTCATGGAAGAAGAAAATAATGTATTCAACTCATCATGCACTTTTTCATCAATTTTTGCAATGTCAATTTCATCATCTAAGTCAATCATAGTAGGAGGTCAAATAACAATGTCCATACAATGTTCTTTTTTATGTTGCAGCAAGGGTTGAGAATCATCATGCATTGCTTCAGGTAGGTTTGGTTTTTGATTTTCTATGTTATTGTTGTTTTCTTGAGTTTGCAATGTACGAGAAATAGCATGTCTACGTCTACACTCCCTAGCACTTCAATTTATTTTCAGTTTATTGTCAATTTTTTTTGTGTAAGAGTGGGTTTTTCAATCAAAGGTTCCTTCTATTCCTTAGGAGTACTAGAGGGAACAACAATAGGTTGAGCTCAATTTCTTTCTCCTAGACTTTGTAAGCCTATTTGACTATAGGAAGGACAAGGGGATTGTTTGTACTATCTCGTGGTCTCTTGTGGGAAATTGTAGGAGGTTGTTCTATAGATTGTTCATGTATATTCGAAAGTGTTTTTGGTTCAATCATTGTCGAGCATCAAGGATGGTTGGTTCGGTCATAGGTTGAGGCATATTTCGAAGGGATAGTTTTGCTATTTTCTTTGCCTTGAATTTTTGATATGATAAGAAAAATAAATCTTCACAAGTCTTGATAGGTTCCATAGGGTCGAACCAAAAGTAATGTAGTGAAAAATTCCCTTTTGTTGGGGCAAGAATAAATAGGCTATGATGCATAGTGAAGATGTTATTTCCAAATGGAAACTTTAGACATTTATGCACAATCGAAGGGATGAAATTCATGGATTGAAGCCATGGATAGCCTAGCTTCACACAAAATTGGTCTGATTGTGGAATGATGGAGAATGAGACTGTTAATTTTTTTAGTCCCACTTTTAAAGGGAGATCTATTGAGCCTATCATAGGGAAAGAAAATTTGTTATGTGTGTTGATCCATGCTTTCAAATTGTCATATGTATCTTGATATAGGTCATGCACATATAAGAATTCTTCTATGATCACATTCTCTCCATAGATGGGATCAATCAATATCCCATTAGTGGGCTTATTGTTGATTCAGCCAACTATGTAAAAAGGACCATCAAGTGCACATTTAGGTATGTCATTTTGTGAGAAAGAAATTTCAAGAGATTTTTTAGTCAAGACCATATGAGGTTTAGCTTCGATAAATGTTATCACTTCATTTGGGGGAGGTAATTGCAAATGATCATGGTCCATGTTAAATCTGTTCTTAGTTTCAATAGGAGGATTGGTTGTGGCATGTAGGTTGGTATTGTCTTTTTTGTTCAAGTACTCCTAAAGGAAGTAATTAAGGCTAAAGATGATTTGTGTTTCTTTTCTTGTTTTAAGCAATTTCCTTAGATTTTGTGTGATATGGACCAAGCTAATGTCAAATAATTCACTAAGGATATAGGCTTGTAAGTTCTCTAGTTATTCATCTAGCTTGTCAATGATATCATGCACTTTGATTATAGAAGGTGAAGTTATGGAAAATGAGGTATGAAAACTGTGAGCCATGGAGGGTTGATTCTCAACACTATCAAAAAGAGAGTTAGAGCACCCAAGATCCATGACAAGTGAGAGATCACCAGATAACATGAGCCTCAAAATTTCTATGTCTTATAATAGTATTGTGAATAGGACACCAAGTTGTAAAGCTCATGCAAGTTTTACAAACCTAGTGTGCAAACCCTAGAATGGTAATGCAATATCCTAGAATCAAATACAATTTTCAGATTCTAAGGAATGAAAATTACTGATTAAACAATGTAATAAGCTGAAAATGAAATGTTTTGATGCAATTTTGAATTTTTACAATGCACTAAAATGAAACAAATTAAACTAAATGCAAACAAATTGATGAAACAAATCTGGAAACTAAAATAGCAAGATGAATGTACCAAATAGAAGCTAGAAACTTATATTTTAATGTCCTAAAATTTCATATCTATAGCTAACAAGGACTCTTTCACTAGTAAGGGTGAATGGCTCCTAGTTAGGTTTTTATTGGAGTTTTATGTGGATTTCAAATTGAATTTTAATGTCTTTTTAGGTGCTAGAAGCTTCAGGTTAGACTTGATCAGGGGCTTCTTTAGGTCAATAAGGGTGAATGGATTCTAGTAAGGTATTTTTAAACTATTTTTTAATGGTTTTGCAAGCTTTTAGATATATCTTTCAGTTTTAGGTTGTAGACAATGAAATACAGCTTCAAATTTTCTAGAATTTCAATGCAAAAATGTAATAGAAAGATGAAATGTAAAACCTAGATTGAAATTCAATTTTGTTTTTATTTTCAAATGGAACTAAATGAAATCTAAATGAGATGCAAAATGACTAGTTTTTTTTTGTAATTTTCATATTTCAGAAGTGCAAAACAATGCAAATCTAAACTCTATATGATATGCAAGATTTAAATGCAAAAGAAGAGATCCTAGTTCAATGCAAATCTAAATGCAATGAATGAAATATTTTAACTTGAAATGCAATGAAAGACTCCAAAATGCAAAATAGTGAAATGTTGAATAAGTCGGGTTCACCAAAAATGAAATGGTCAAAAATATAAGAACTATCCCAAATGTGAGATAGATCACTTGTTTTCCAAGGCAATATCACTTCAAATATGTAAAATAAGATGCAAATAACAATAATAAAATGACCCTAATTGTTATAGCAACTATGAGGAATGACTTTAGAGTGTAAAAAGCTATGTACCTATGGAGGACTCATTCACCTTCAAGGGCGAATGGGTCCTTTTAGGATTTCAACAAACTAATATCAGGATCCTATACCTTGATGTCTACACTCTTAAAATCCCTGCTATCAAGTTTTGGAAGTCAATATTCAGTTTTGTAGAGTTCTTTCCATGATCTTGCACCTTGAATGACAACTTTGCAACTTTGACAACATTGATAATCTTGCTCTTCAACCTGTAAAACTGCAATCACACCCTCAAGGACAGAAAACTTGTTGATTTTTTAGTGAATGGGGGTTTACCTCAGTCAAACCCCTTGTACATAATTAAACCAAATGATGAAATAAGATAATGAAACATGAACATGAAATGGTGTAATTAGAACCTTGCCATGATGATATGATCTTTGAATTGCTACAATAATGACTTTAATTCTACCTTGAAATTCCTTATAAATTCTCTAATGCTTGATCACTTGAATGCTTGGATGCTTAGGAGTGATTCATAAACTTTCTTAGATCTTGTTAGGAGAAAAAAAGTGAATTAACCCCTTATTTATACTAAATTAGGAGATTAACCCCAAAATTCAAAGAACTAAGGACAACACTAGCTCTAGAAAGAAAGACAATTAAATTCGTACTAGAATGAAATTCAAAAATAAGGGTCTCATTAAGGGAGGACCCATTCACCACCAAAGGTGAATGAGTCCTGGCTAAGTTTTTGGGATCGAGCTTCTAAGAGTTGAAAGAAAGCAAAAAACCAATTACAGAACAACTGAAAAGTGGGGGTCCTATTAAGAGAGGACCCATTCGCCATCAAGGGAAAATGCATCTTGTCTCAACTTACCAAGACCAAATTTTTCCCAATGAAATAATTTGATATTTAATTTATGATTGTCGGGAAGGATCCTTGAGAGGTGTCAAAATTAAGGCCTAAAAGGAGGGTTAATATCTCCACTTAACCTTAATGAATTAATACTACCTAGATAAGTGTGAAAGTTCTTTAAAACTTTTTACAACACTTAAACAAGGTACAAATTATGCTTATTTTATTTAGAAAGGGGACCATAAGGCTTAATTAAGCAATAAGTCCTAGAAAAGTGTGAAAGTGTGTTACAACACTTCACAACACCCTTGCAAAGGACCAATTAAAGCAATATTTAGCTAAATAAAGGTCATAAAATAGTGTGAATGTTTACAAGACATTACAACACTAGTCCAAGACACCATTTGTTCAATTTTAATGTCAATTATGTAAGCAAGCAAGGAAAAAGGAAAAAATTTCGGTCACTATAGTTAGTACAAATAATTTTGATCACATACAATGTTTTGGTTAGATTAAAATGGGAAGGGCTCTTACCCATTACAAAATCGGTATAGAGGCCAAAAAAGGGGCTCACAAGAAGTGAAGCATCCAAAAAGTAAAAGAAAGAAACAACAACTAATCGACCAACAAATGAAAAGAAAATAGCACATAGAACACAAACCAGTAGGGGATTGAAACTACTACTAGTCTAGACCCGAAGCTTGATACCACTTATTTCATGCCACTCCTTAACTAAGAAGTGGAGTTTCTCATCGAATGATAGGGTTCCCTTCTAAATATGTCGGGTCTCCTCGGTAGTGGCCTAAGCTGAACTGCCCACCATCTTTCCTTTTTTCTACGCATAACTATCATTAAGGCCACCCTCAACCACCCTTTTTCCATTAGTGTTCTTGAGTTCTTGATGAAATAATTAGATGGTAATGATGGTATTATTGATATTCTCCTTGTTGTAATCAATAATCTCTTGGAGACATTACATTTTTTTTCTTGGTTGCTATGAATAGTTGTAATTTCCTCCTACAATTTCATTTTGTCCTCCTTTGTAACCATCGGGGCTCTGAGCTCCTCCACCTCCTTGTCCCAACTAGAAAATATGTCAAAATATTTGGTGACGGAGGAAAGAATATCCCAATTTCCACCATCCTCGATCTCACCTAGCCATGGAGCCTACTGGTTGAGCACCATTTTTCCAGTAGCTAGATTTTTTCCTTCATAGTCATAAGTTGACCTAGAAGCCACTTTAGAATGTCATTTTGTATGTTGATAGTCGCTGAAATATCATTCATTTTATGTCGAAGGGGAACACAAGAGGCACAAATCTCATTACCAAAATTGGGTTTAGTAGAGGTCCCTTCTAGATTAATGCATATTTTAGGGGATTTATGGGGGCTATAAGGGTTAATGATAGGGGAGTACATGACAGAGTTTCCAGGAGTAGGATTCTAGGAATCATTATTTGAGTTAGATTAATTATCAGAGCTAGAGGTAGAAATGGGGTTGGGTTCAAGGAAAGAGACACTTTTAATGAGATCGGGAGGGGTTTTCTCATTGAAAAGGAATTTTTCTCGACCCTTGGTGATTCTACGAGTGGTGGGTAAGGTTTCATTTGGAGAAAAAGTGGAAATGGGGCCCTTACAAGGGTCAAAAGAAAATTGTGAATGAACAATTTGTTCCTCTTGAAAGTGGTTGGGGAGGGGAAAATAGTGGCTTGATAATGAAAAAGGAATAAAATTAAACCTTGGTGAATGGGGAGATTTTTACTTTTACTATAGACATTCTTAATGGACTACTCAAGAGAAGAGAAAATATAGAAAGCAAAGTTCATCTTGACATTATAGCAGAAATTGTTTAGCAAGGGAAAGAGATGGGCATGAAAACAACAAAAATGACCCTGTAATGTGACATACCTCATAAGAACCTCCATAATTTGACTCTGCACCCTAGGGAGGTTTGCCCTTTTGAAACCATTTTGTAGTTTGTTAACCTTTTTTCCATCCTTTGAAAACCTCTCTATATATTTCAAGTAGTACCTCTTAAACTTTCAAGGGATGCAAGAATTGTCCAACAAAAGCCCCATCACCTTAGTAATCAACTCAACGTTCACAAGGAAGGATAACTCGTGAATGGTAATGGTGCCCCAATTTCAAGAGTTGACAAACTCGATAGGGAACTTGGGGTCATGCCCCTTCATATCCTTCACATATGAGGAAAATTTACCTCACTAGATAGTAGTTCAAACCTCCCTATCTTTCTTCCACATCTCACATGAGGCAGATTCATCCTAGACCAACTTTCCCCCCATGAAAAAATTCATAGACAATAGAGAAAGAGAAAGAGTTATGTAGAAAATTTGAGAAGAATACCTAAGGCAGGAATGGAAAGACTTATGAAAAGACTGCCCAGGGAAGGTGAGTTGCCATAATTGAAAATCATGGAAAATAAAGAAGGTGGCTAACAAGAGATCCATCTCAATCTCATTTTTGTAGTACTTTGACATCATTAGGAATTAAGTCACACACGCTTGGGGATCCATATGAGAAATATTATCCTAGATAGCCAAATTCTGAGTAAAAGTCTTAAGGTTAGCTAGTGCATCCACCACTTTGTTTCCATTTTTATGCATGTGAGTAGACCTAATATTCCCAAGAGTAATCATGAGATTGGAAGATGATAGGATGAGGTCACAAAGGGACCACCAGGGTTTAGCCATCCCAGTCAACAAAATAATGGTGTTTTTGGAATGGCAGGGTGTGAAAAGCCAACATTTATGTTAATTTGAATACCATAAAACATCACTGTCACCTCCACAAAGTTGGAGGAGTGAACCCAAATATTCACTACATAAGCCAAAATCATTTTCCCATTATTATCTCTAAAGACCCCACCCCCACTTTCCTGACCCAGGTTACTTTTGGATAAGCCATCAAAGTTATTGATCACATACAATTTTAATTCTATATATTTTTTCTCTTTTTTGAAGTAAAGGTGGAAATGATGAAGGTGGGTATAGATCAAAATATTTGAATGAATTTTGCATTAAATTGTTGTTATTAAGATAGGTTGAATTCAAATAATTTTTTATTAAGAAAGAATATTTAAAGGGTGTTGACCCATACAACAATGTGAAATAGGCTTCACAACTAGCAAAATAAACCAAAAAAAAACAAGAAAAATAGAACAGGCTTTCAATTCAATAAAACAGGCCTATAGGCTACTCACAGAGTTGTAAATAGGACAACAGTCCAACAACAACAAAGTAGCTAGTAGAACATACCAAAACCCTACCCACAAACCACAAACAAAATAGTTCAAGTACCTAAACTTAATCCAATAATTTTCCCCCAAAGGCTTATCAATCAAGATAGAGTTCATCTTAGGAGTATGTCTCTTCCTACATTGTAGCTCAATCCAAGAAGAAGCAAAAACAAGTTTTGAATCTTTTCAACAAGAAGGGGGAGAAGCCCCTTTAGAAAAGAAAATAGGTGGAGTAATAAGAAAATTTGGTGGAACAACCAAACCCGAAATAGTAGTCAGAACAATGGAGGAGACTACATTATCTAGAATGGGAGGAACAGGGGCCTTAGAGGAGACAACATGCACAACTGTAAGAAAAAATTTGTCTAAAATCTAAGTAGCAGTTTCCATAGGAGTGGTAACATTATCAATAATAGTCACTTTCTTCTGAGTAGGAATAAAAGGAGGTTCAAAATCCTCACTATCAGAAGAAGAGGAATCATTCGGGTACACATTTAGATGGTCCTTGAGGGAATTCTTCCACTAAGTAGAAGAAAAAGTGGGATGGGAGCTATGAGAGTAGTAATGAGCCAATTCTCTAGTAGCAAAATAGAGTCTACAGCAAAATGGGATACCTTCGTAATCCATGAGCTAAGATGAAGATTTGTCATTCACTTGGAGCACAACCTCTCCAAGAATTGCTTGAGACAAATCAACCTCCACCAAAATCTAAGAATAGAAGGTTTGTATAATTCAAGGAAACCCAATCCACTTTTAGAAATCTACCAAGAGCATTACCTATACCCTGAAGAGTAGAGGAGAGCCAAAACTATAAGGGGAGATAAGGCAATCTCACCCAAACAGGTATAATATCAATGGGCTCCTTCAAGGGATTGGAGGAGGGAACCCAAGGCCTTAAGGATAGGGGATGAGAATCCCAAAACCACAAACCCTGATCTAAAATGGCTTGCCTATCCTCAGAAGAAGAAAAGCACACAATAAAAAAACATTTGATAGAAGGATAAATCTCAATCCTACCTCCCACCAAGGGTTTCCATTGCTTCATTATCCAAATATTCAGATCCAAGAGAGAAGGCCATAGAAGAAAAAATCTACAAATTAATCCCATTTTGGAGAAATGATCAATGCTCTCAAAAACCTCATGCTCGAAGGAGACAATAGGAGTACAATAATGCCACACTTCAACAACTGCACAAAGCTCACCCCTACAACATTTGATCTCACAACATCAACAAAAATCTTAGTAGCCCCAAAGGGAACTGTAGGAGAGCCCACAACTAAACACATAGTAGGAGGTACAACTGAATCCACAACTGCAAGCTGAGACAAATCTACAACCAGTTCACACTATGGTGAGACATGTTTCAATGTAGAGAGAGCAGGAGGCAGGGGAGCTGCAGGAGAGCCATTTGAAATCAACATTCAAAAAAGTGCTTGGGTGGGAGAGTGAGCAATCCATCATTCTTGGGTCTTGGTGATATGTTGATCTATATATTTTTTCTCTTTTTGGATGTAAAACTGGAAATGATGAGGATGAGTATTGGTCTAAACATTTGAATAACTTTTGAATGATGAAGGTGAGTGTTGATGTAAACATTTGAATGACTTTTGAATGAAATTGTTGTTATTGAGATAACTTGAATTCAAATAATTATGTTTTACTAATTTTAAGAATTAAAATAGTAAATTTTCTAATGTTTAATGACAAGATTTGTGCATTCTAATCTTGAAGATTAAGTTTTTATTACTCAAATAATGCACACTAGAGCATGTTTGAGATCTGTAAATTTAATTATTAAATCGAGTTGAAAATGTGATTATGAATATCCCATTTTGATTATTTATATATCATGGAGCATTGAGAATGGAAAAAGTGTGCAGGTATATAAATGGTCAATGGGAGGACAAGAGAATTACAAAGACCCTAATTTTCCCCACTTCACCTTGTAAAGCAATGTATTTTATCATGTAAACATTGAAATTAACATAATATTCTATTTTGAGCCAAATAAATTGGGTGTCTAATGTTTGTTTTTGTTTTACTTCTATGATGAAGATGTTAGGTTGTTTTATTGATGTCTTAAATGGGGATAGAAGCATAGCCTATTTATAAATTTGCAAAATATTTTTCTAAGGTGTAAAAGAAGAAAATTTTGGTTAAATCAAGACATTTTAGACCCCAACCGAAGTGCTTAGGGTTAAGCTACCTAAAGAGGAGGTTAGAATTTTGCTTAAGATTTATTTTTGAGGAATATGTTTTAAGATTTTGGAGGGGGATAACATTTATTCTCAAGTTGGAATGGTTCAAGAAATGCATTGTCAAGTGAAGGGAGAAAAAAAATTGAAGAAGAAGAGGGGTATTAATCATCATTCCATGGTTGCTTTGTATTTATGGAAAGTAAACTTTCTTTGTTTGAAATATTTTTTTAATTGTTGCATATTTTTATTTAAGGAAGAAAAAAAAAAGTTGAAGAAGAAAAGGTCTCATTCATAATTCTATGGCTTCTTTGTATTTTTGGAAGGTAGGTTTTCTTTGTCTTAAATATCCTTGTTAATCGATGCATATTTTCATTTATATAGAATCCTCTTAAGGGAGTGTAAAATCTAGTGGGTGATGTTGCTTGCTTCTTCATGATGCCTTAGGGAATAATATCTTGATGGTTGTTCTTGTTGTGTTGAGACAAAGCTTGTTTATTTGATAGATTATTGTCATTTTGTGTGTGAAAGAGCTTGTTTATTTGTGTTTCACATCTATGTAAATATTTCTTTGGAGGTCTTGTTGATTCTTTTCGCTTGGGGAAAATGGTAAAAGTATTCATGGCTCGACAAGTCATTTAAGTTTGGGTGGAAAGTATTCTTCCTCATTGAAGATTCTTTGCGAATGAAAATTTTCTTTTATTTTCTTTGTTTAGATAATTATCTATGTTGTATATAAAGAAAACATGTTAAAAACATGTATAAGAAAACTTGTAATTTGAATATTATTTAATATAAAACACAAAATAAATTACAAATTTCTTGTAGAAGGATAACAACGAATTATTGTTTCTCAAAAAAACAAATTTGATTATATACGATGGAAGAACAATGAAATGAGTTTTAATTTTCAGTATTATGTAAAAGGGTATGTTGTCAATGTATGAATCTAATAACTAAATGAAAATTTCTTTAAATCTTGAAATACACTTTAGACCTTCTAACTCTGTACTTTTTCCCCTTTGAGTAACATGAATACATTACCTTGCTGGAGCTAATCACAATAGCATCTAAATAAGTGTACGTATACCTAGTTTCATAAAATTCCAATAACAAGTATAGAGAATAGTGTTGCTAGTGTTCGTTATTTGGGAGTATGTGGAAAATCTTCCTAAAAATCTAGGGCATAATCTGCCTAAACAAAAGTTGCTCCACCGTTCCACAAACCTGTAACAAAACGTCACCATACGAATGTTCTCGCTTTAGTTTTGGGAACAGAGTTTGAATTCTTGAAAACTACCTACCTATATCCCTATTGATTGAAAACTGTCTTCACGAGAGAAGCTGGTACAGTAACTAAATAATTTCTCTGTCCCACTGCAAAAAGCTGAGACATTAAGTAAAGACTGTTCTGCTCAGCACCCATGTGATATGCACTACACTCAAACTTTTAATTTAATTTTTTTATTATTGCATGTTTAATTCAAAATAGATAATCAATAAAAAGTGGGGAATCTTTCAAATATAATGGAGAACAAGCAACCCATTAGAAATAATCCACATAGACAAGTCACAAAATTTAAAAGGTGTTATGTTCTATCGAAAAAGAATATGTTGCAATAAGAGGAAAATTTTCATTGGTAGTGAACAAGCCAATAAGGATTTAGGAAGCCAATTTATAAGTTACAAATAATTTAAATAATTTATTGATAGAAAAAAATTATATAAAGTAAAAAAATTAAACCATTTCATGGATGATAATTTTAAAATATATTTTTTAAAATTTTGGAACTTTGTATTTGTAACAAATTATCTATGTGTAATGAATCACCATTACAAATAATGTTTCAGTAATAAATCACCATTTCAAATAATGTTACAATTTTATGTAGAGATGCATTGTGTAGTGGAACTAGATTAAGTTTGTGTGCAAGAAAAGGAAGGAAAGGATCAATGAGGTAAGATAGTATGATCAAAAAATAAAAAGTAATTTAAATTTACAAGGTTTTATATCAAAGGTTAAAATTTATTTATTTATTTAATACCATTTCAAACCTTCTTTGAATGGTATGGATTCCTTAAATAATACAAGGTATTTTCTCTATCAACTTCTCTTCATATTTACAATTTAGATATTTACAATGTAATATTTTTTTAACAAAAATGAGATAGAGAATGAAAGTATATTCATAACATTATTAATTTTGTTATTTATGAATTTTCAAGAAATTTTAATTCTTGAATATAGAGTGTGTAGATTTTACAATTTTTTTTTTTAAATGCATTACATTTAAATCATAGCTTAGATTAATATTTTATAAAGTTTATTTTGAATGGATGATATTATTGAAAATATTTTTTAAGTATTTCATGCATTTAGATATATATTAAATTATTCTTACATTCTAATAAAATTATGGATACATTTTTAGGGATAAATTAGAATGTTACCATTTTTAGTCAAATTTGTGACCCCAACAATTTTAAATTCAACTATTTTTTTTAGCCACCCTTAAACAAATTAAAATATTTAGTTAGATGGATGCTTTTCAATTATTAACAAAATAGCAAAAGCATTATGTTAAATAAAATTAATTGAACATCTACATAGTGATCATTTTTTCCAATTTAATAAGTGGGTATATGTAAAATATTGATCTCTCTATGTTAGTAGGTGAAAATGGTGGTGTTGGGTGTTGATGGTAACCCTAATTTTTTATTGAAAAACAAATCATAATAGATCATAAGGATAATATTTAATTATATATTGTGAATTATTGATAGATCAAAAGATTTATAAGAAAGTTAACTTTTAAGGAAAATTTAGACATGGAAAATAATCTTGTTGAGAATTTGAATTTCTTGTGCAAGAAATGATTTTCCAAGGAGGTATTGCAGATCACAAATCTTTAGCAACACTAACAATTAGATTGCTCTATTGATGTTTACATCTTACAAGGATGTAGCGAGCTTAACCAACCTGAGTGTCTTGTTAATTTTTAAAAAATGTTAATGCCCACTCACATGGATGAGACTAGATTTGCATTGAATCTAGATATGTATGGATAACCCTCTTCAATCCATAATTTGTTACATGCTCACAAAATATTTCATGGAATTGTTGAATAAGATATGTTCTTGTAGTTTATGAAAATTGCAAGATATGACTAGCATGAAATAAATAGTAAGATTTCCATTAAATTATTTTAATAAATATAAAAAAATTGAATTCATCATGACATCTAAAATAGGATAAATTGATTGATCTACTAAGATACCATTTTATTAAATTAACATTATAGCATCTAAGGATATTCAAGGATTATGTGACAAGGAAATCTAACTTAAGTATGCAAACATAATTATTCCAAAAATTAAGTGCTTGATCTTTTATTTTAATTTCATTCTATTCTTTTTGCACTAGATAACAAAGTTAAAAAAATATGTAGACGCTATAAAATATATGTATATAATAACACTTTCATCTAAAACACTTAATAAATTGAATAATTTTTTTACATTTCTCAAATTACATCTTTTAGAATAATTTCCTTTTAAAATTTATGTAAATTGATAGTTTTGAAAATTTATAACATTCTACTAATTCAAAATATTTTAAAATAGAAACTCCGTTTCCATTATAAATTAATAAAGTAATGATTATGAAAGAGCCAAAACATGTAGAAATTCAAAAGTACATTAATTTTTTAATAATAAAAATATTATAAAATGGACTCTGAAAATAAGTATTCTATGACAATAAATTGAGACCCCTTCTAGAACTAGAGACATGCCTTCGACAAGCACTCATTAAAATGGAAGCAATGAGAACAAAGACGCTACTTTCATAAAACAGACTGATATGGTGATTTAGAGAGTTCCAGGCGTTTGATAAACTGGTTGATGTGTTTTTCTTCGCATCCGCTGTCGCCAAAGATGCTCTCTCTCATTTCACTTATTCTCGATTTCACAGTTCTTCCCTCCTCGCTGTCTTCCTTCACCACTTTGAGCACGGCCGTTCGAATGTAATCCTCGGTGAAACTACCATCCTCTTCTCTTTCGACTTCCAAACCCAGCTTTAGTTCGCCTCCCACAAGCCTGGCGTTAATACCCTGATCCACATTCATCGGCAGAAGTACAAGTTTCACTCCAAACTTCACTGCCTCCACCACAGAGCTGCGCAAGAATCTGTAGCTGCGGAGCCCACTCGCTGTAAACAAGCCCACGGTGTTGCGTTCGAGACCGAAAGCCCTTCGGTAAAAAGGCCGACGCGCTGCATCCCTCCTTGGCGAATCGAGGGAATCGCAGCACCCACAGAAACGGCAGGCCCGTCGCCTCCAAGCCAAGTGCCAGCGCACAGGTTTGCTCTTTGGATAGGAAGCATTCACTTCCAAACGATACATAAACAACAGACGATGCCGGCTGCTTGTCCAACCATCTTAGACAGAACGCTTCCTGCTCCGAAAGCCTTTTCTGTGGAAGATCGGGGGCCAGGGGACCGACAGGAACCACCGCCTTGACGATGGCTCTCTCGAAATATTGTATTAACTTGCCTTCCATTTCTAGGCACGATCTGATGATAATAAAGGAACATCCATAGACTGATTTAAAGGCTCGTTGAATAGCTGAGATCTGTTCGTTGCTGTGATTGAAAGCACCGACAACATACCGAGCTTCGAAGGGCCGCCAAAGAACTTGAGTAGATGGGAAATCTGGTGGAGGCATGGTCAAGTCCTCCAAGGTGGTTTCTTCTTCCTTGTCTCTGCTGGGATGCAGCGAGTAACTAGACATTGCAGCGGTAAAAATGAGAAAGAAAATTGCCGGAATACCAAACTTGGCAGCAACAGTTGCAGCCCAGTACTGTGAAAAGTCGTGGACGACAAAATCAGGTAATAGCCGGTGTAAGAGATCTTCAAACGGCTGCTCAAGGCCGTCCAGCGCCTTCTTTAAGACGCCTTCCATTTCGTTGGGGACGTCGGCTGTGCTCTCTGCGCCTGCTGGCAGCCCCTCCACCGACGGCAACGGCAATTCCACCAGATCGATCTTCCAACTCTCGTCTAACAATAACGGCCTAAGTTTTGCAATATTGCGCGGGGTGGAGAGGAAGGTTACTTTCAGTCCATAATTAGCAAGCCTTTTGGAGAGCTGGAAGAAAGGCCCGATATGGCCGTGTGCGAGCCAGGGAAACATAAGCACATGAAGCTGCTCTTTTCTTTCTTCTTCCATAATGCGAGACACCGTTCTCTCCATCAAGATCGAGCACGTCTATTTTAATAAACTAGACTAATTTGGCGGTGCAGAGAAGAAAGAGATGACTTTCATAAAACAGACTGATTTGTTCGTGTAGAGAACTCGAGACATTTAATAAACTGGTTTGATAAAGATCGAGCACATAGTTTTTCATAACGAATAGCTTAACTACCAATCAAGTATATTTCTGGAGAACGTGGTTTCGTACAGGACTTGGAAAGATCTCACCTACACCCATGGCTGACGATCAGTTGCAGCCTTTTGTGGATATCTTTATACTTTTTATCGTGTCCTATTTTGCACGTTTCCAAATATTCTACATTTATGTTCTATAATACGACTTTTCGGAATTTTCTCATTGATGATTTTGTGCCCAACCAAAGTTATTGTGGGAAGAAGCAAATTCTAAAACGTATGTATACTGCCGTTTGTATCTAGGTTCAAGGGATATGTCAATAATTAATCATGTGCTCCTCTTCATTTTCCTCGTACTTTTTTTTCGTAAACCACAACACTGCATTAAATAAAGCCAAATAGAAATAACCTATTTAGAGCATTCCATATAAAGGCAAGCGACGCTTCATCATCATCAAATATGGAGCATGTCCAACCCAACCTGCAATTTAATGGTTTATTTGATCGTTTTTTCAATTTTAGACCGTATATTACAGCTATAAAATTTATTAGATTGTATAATTTGACTTGCTATATTTTTATTAAACTGTAAAAAATTATTATAAGCAAAATATAATATAGTATTTTAATTTATAATATATATCATTTTATAATTTTTATTATAAAATGATAAATTAGTTTAGAATAGAATATAACTTTTTTGAATACTTTATAATGGTTATATTTTTTTATATTAATATATGTGATTTATAATATTATTATAAAAATATATATTAATTTAGAATCTTTTCAAAATAGAATATAATTATTTTTAACTTTTAATATATTTAACAAGATTTGTTTTTAATATAAACTTAGAAATTTTTGTTAATTGTTAATTATAACAACGGATTTTTATATTTATTACTAATAATTATCATTGTTTTTTGATTTTTCAAGATATTGCATTTATAAAAGATTTTATATAAAATTCATAAATTAAACAATTTTTTACATGCATTTAAATGACCAAACCGTCATAAATTTTTCATATGACAGGTAGGGGTGACCGTCAAATTCTAGGCCTGGTCCAAGCTTAAGGGAGAAGATGAAGTTACATATTCACCTACAAATTAGTGACACAACTCGTCAAAGTGGAAATCAGCATTCAGTGAGTAACCATAGACGAACATTGTTGCGCTTGACAAAAATGATGCTGAGCAGCAACGTCTACCTAGTCATCAACATCCACCCAGTCATTAGAGTTCACATTTGACTGTGACTGTATTTATTAATTAATTGAAAATAAAAAAACACATTTATTCTGATTTTCAATATTAATAAATATGGTCAAATGTGCAGTTAGTTTGATGGCTGCACTGACAAGTCTGATGGCTGCACTGACAATTCGATGCTGAGTAGCTATGAATGATGCCACTTCCTTTCCAGATTATTTTTGCTCTTCACACAACCGAAAAGAAATTTTGTAACTGAATTTCTAAAGTAGTTTAGTTATCTTATTCAATAATATATCTAAATAACTGCCGAGAGATTTCTTAATGGAGCATTTTTTTAATATATCTAAATAACTGCCGAGAGATTTCTTAATGGAGCATTTTTTTTTTAAGTATTTATATTTTTATTCTTTCTATCTATTCAATCAATTACATGGTCGAAATACTAACCTAAATACAAACATGTGATAGAACATGCATCTACCTAATTTTTACAAGATTATAAATAATGTTTTATTTGTTAGTTTGTTTTCTTTATTGGTGGCTAAACAGCTGTGGCAGCAAGAGGTGGTATGGAGACACTGTGTCCTGTCCTACAACGAGTTTACATGACAAGGGCCTTAGCCTATAAAGATGCCCTAAAGAATTTCATCAAAGGCTATAAAGAAGGTATAGCAGAAAGAATGGAAGGCTATAAATAAGGTATCAGCAATTTAGCCAAAGAAGAGAAGAAGAAAGAGAAATGAGTGCCATGGGACATATGTCTATAGAGTAGAGATGGTTTCTTATTATAGACAATTCTACAGATTTTTGAATCTTCATGCTTTGAAACATTTTTGAGTGTGAATGCCTTACACAAGAGATCAGGTTATTCATTGATGCATACTTGTACTTGGATTTTAATACTGGATTACAGAGAGGGACGCAAAGCAATGCCAATTACCATCAAACAAGTTTATCACTGCGATGTACGTTCATTGGAACTGGCACAAACAATTTGTTAGAATGTGTAGTTGATTGCTAAAAATGCAAACTTGCTCTTGTTCATAGTTTAATAATTGACTTATGGCATAGGCTTCATTGAAAAATCTCAACTTCATGGATTCTCAACAATTGTTTTTTTTTATGTTTTGAATGAAATATCATAGAAATTTGGTATTCTATTCTCACTTCTCAGGAAGTAAACAGTCGATTCAGTTTGAACACAAAATGTCAATCTTACATCACAAAATGTTGGAAAATAGGAAACAATGAACTATTTAGTTAGTTTGTTGTTTATTCTCAACAGTAATTTTGTAGTGAAAGCAGACAGTTGTTATTGAGAACTACATAGAGTAACTTTCGGTTCCCCTAGTTGAGTTGCTGCTACCTCTATCATTGAGGAAACGGGATATGATTTTGCAGAATTGTACAAAATGCAGAAAACAGCATGGAAAATATCAAATATTTTAGTAAACAAGACATTGATGGAAGAGAAATATGATGTTGTTGATGACAAAAATTGCTCGTATAGGAGCGTGCATTGATACCATTGCAAATGACAGTAGTAAGGACACTAAAGTAATGTCAGATGTCAAAATTAAACAGTCTATCATTCAGAGTGTAACTACCAAGCAAAACACTGATGCAAAATTAAACAGTCTATATACTTGTCTACACCTTTCGTCCTTTCAAGGCTGTGATATAACTTTTTACCTTTTGTGCACAAGTAATGGTACCATGGTCACTCATGTCTTCCTACCTCCTAGAGAATTAATAGAAGCAAACAGGTTTGCTTTAATTAAAGGCAAGGATTGAAATGATTGGGCGATCTTCTAGGCTTACTCTTAAACGTCTTGAATGTTCCCCCAGGATAGTTAATCTTGGATTAAGAACAACATTCATAATTGGAAGGATTTACTGTTCAGAAAGGACTAATTTTCAAGGAAAGCTAGATTGATAATGTAGAAATAGGCAGATTGCTGCAACGCATCCTAGAGATAGGGATTTCTAGCTTGAAAGCCTAACTTGCATTGATTTCCAAACTCCGTCCAAAAACCCCAAATTGTTATTTGTCATGGTTGATCAGTGTTCACTTTCGTTAATTCTGTCATTTGAATTTTTTTGGACTATTAGCGATTAAAAGTTTCAGTCTATTGTATTTGTGCTGAGCATTGGAAGTAGGAGTGATGGTCAAAACAAATAGAGATACCCCAAGTGCAGGGGTTTACTCCAATAGAAAGCAGAAGAATGCATTCTAGATAAATGATGACCTTCAGATGCTTTCCATGATCAAGAGTGTAATTAGGATAAATGGGTTATTAAAAACATAACCAAACATACATATGACACAATTTGCAATAGCTGAACGATGGGAATGGCATCAGTAAACTGTGAAAACATAACATCTACTAAACCCAAACACATTCTTCTTAATTTGAACATGGGTTATTCAAAAATTAACCAAATAATCAATTTTAACGTTCATTTCATTATACAGTACTGTAAGGAAAATGTTACAAACATATTGTTTTTATATAACAGAACAGCAAACAGCGATAGAAAATTAAAAGGCATACAATACAAAATAGATGGAGGGATTTCCTTCACATCTATACACTACCTATCTTAAATCTTTTGAGGTAAATGTGTTTGTCCAATGGATGAACTCGAGTGCTAAAGCATCGGGGGCTTGCATAATGAAGCTACGTGTTCAAATCCACACAAGATGAAACTGCGTGCTCAAATCCACCCAAGACGAATTGCTGAAATTGGGTAATATACCGGATAAAGAACAAAATGTTGAAAGAGGTTTAACCACCAAGACCAGCGAACCCTAATCAAGGTTGGATGGAAAAAAAGATACCCCTGAATCATCCCGTCATCCAAACTGACGAGTAGTTCAAACAAAGGCATTTTTGTGGACAAAATTTGAAATAATTTTCCAGTTCGCCAACATTAATTATCAAAAAGATAGAATATGATACGGCTATCAAGTGATAGCAAAGTTATATGCGGAGACACAACAGCTCTTTGCTATTGGGAGAAATATCCATCAAACTTGCTTTATGTGAGTCCTAGTTAAATCAACAGAAAAGACATCTCTCCGCAGCTAAGCTAAAGGTTAGTCCAAATTTTCTAAAGAACCTGCTCCTCAAATTGGCAGGACAACAGGTCTGATTAAAAAAAAATCGATATATACAAATTTGCAAGATGAGAACAAAGCTTACATTTAGGTCTCTTGGAATGTAACCTGGTCGCAGTGGCTCCATCGACTCCTCTTCCATTTGCAGCAGAAGTGGTTGCTCCATTCGAATTAATCGCATCTCTACCAAATCTACCTCAAAATTTTCCAAACTTTCACCAAATTGTTTGAGATGGGTTTTCTCTATTTCATAAATTCTATTAATTTCTATAACCCGGCAACAGATTAATTGCACAATAAATTCACAGAAAGAAATCTGATTTATAACAATTAACACAACTAGGTTAATTAACAACTAATAACAGCGGAAGAAAAAATAACATGAAACCAATCACAAATAGACAATAACACAAAATTACCCAGAAAACCCCAATGTGGGGAAAAACCTGCAAATGTTGGATCTTCTATTCAGCCTAACAGCTAACTTTTCTTTCGAAAATACAATATGAGTTTGCTACAACAACCTTATATTTATAGAGCCTAGCTGCTTTACTTAGCATGCAAAGAAAGAATCTTTCCTTGCTTTCTTTGGTTTTAATTACATGTAAAATCACTCTTGGATTTATCTTATCCTCACAAACTCGAAAACATTCTATTAAAGAATAAAAACCCTGTTGTTGCTAAAAATCCAACTCGAATTGTTTTAAAGCATATCTAACTTAAGTTGCTTTAAAGTGATTTAAAGCATATCCAACTCAAATTGCTTTAAAACAAATCCACATCCCACCTTACGAGCTACAAAAATCAACAAATTCCAATCTGCTCCTTCCGTGTCTGCCCTCCTTTGCTGCACCCTAGAAAAAATCACATGTTAAAACCCTATTTTTTCTTTCAAAATTTTGCAACACAAACTTGAATACATTTTTCTCTTCTCTTATGTTACTCTTCATCTTTCTTCCATCTGCACGAGAAATGCATGACACAGCTGCGCACTACACGTATCCTTCTCCTTGGGACAGCTGGCCACAGTCAAAGACAATCGTCTTACACGCAGCAGATCAGTCTATTGTAACTCAGAATCAGAAACACTGAATTTGCAGCCAAAATTTTCACGGGTGGGTACCTTTTTCAATGGATGTTTTTATGTACATGGAAATGTCGTGAATTTCCATTGTAGTGGAAGGCTTCTCGGCGTAATAAACAGCTTTTGCTGCTATTTTTGGGGCTCCATCGTAGCATTTGGGAGAAGCAAGGCAATATTGGTCTTGCTTACCAAAACTCATCTTGTGTTCTTGATAGATTGTAATGCTCAAGCTCTGTATTTACAATTTAGATTATTTGCAATGTAATAGCTTTTTAATAAAAATAGGATAGGGAAACGTAGTATCATAATCGTATGGATAATTTTGTTATCTTTGAATTTTCAAGGAATTTCAATTCTAAGATGTCAAGAGTATAATTTTCAAAATTTTATTTCAAAAATGTATCATTTTAATTTCAATTTTGATTAATATTGTATAATATTTATTTTTAATGAAAATATTAAAGAAGGTATATTTTAAATATTTGATATATTTTGATAAATTAAATTATTCTTACATCTTAAAAATTCTATTCTAATAAAAATGTGTATACATTTTTTTTGGGATAAATTCAAATCTATAATAGTATGATCTTACCGAGAAGAACAAATAAGTATCTTGAAATCCTTCCGATAGAATTAGTATTGATAGGTATACCATTATTGAAATACATATTATTAGGCGATTCACTATCAAGGATGGTGTGGTAATGTTTGGTGATTGATATGTACATTTAATTTTTACTTACAATCTTTTGTAGGATGACATATTGATCATAGGTCATGTAGGTTTCCTATGCTATGGTTTAATATAAAAAATCACAATCAAAACTAGTTTTGTGTTAGATGTAAGTGTGGATAGTGCCCTTGATTGACAGGGTGGAAATAATAAGGGGATACAAATATATAACAAAAAAATAGTTACATAAGATATCCCATGAAAATATGGAGGAATTTTAGTTGTAGTAGTGTATGTAGAGAGATAATCAAAACATAAATTTGAGAGGAAGAAGCAAAAATAAGAGTGTTGATAATCACCCTACAAAAACAAAGTCTATGATATTGGTTTATTAAGTCAATCCCTTAAAAGAATCCTCTTCTACTATCACTTACTTATAATTAAGAGAAACAACTACTTCTTGCCTAGCTATTAACACCTTCCACTTAGTCTCATTGTGCATCTTATTATCATTCAAAAGGAAATCTCTATGTAATAAATTTCCTTTTCTATAAAGCATTATGATACATTCTCCTACACTTTATAGGTTTTCTTTGGGTGCGCCGTAAAAACTAACTTTGACAAAATCTTATGGAGGAGGGTCCAAATCTCTTATTTTACAAGCATACAATTTTCTTATACCTTTTTGCAAGTTACCAATGTCTTCTTCTCACAACTCTTGAATGGGGTGACCAAAAATAATGAATTAACCAATACAAATAACTTATAATTGATTTATTAAATAAAAATATAGAAATTAAAAAAATAAAAAGATTTAGATCTTGAAATTTTAGGTTTACATCCTTAAATAAATAAATAAATAAAGGGAATAATTTTTTTTTTTTAAATTAAAAAATTCATAGCATGGTAAGGATATTATGAATTGATGTAAACATTATTTTAGGTCACTCAAAATTAAATTATTCAAATATATTTTTAAATTATTTTATTGATAAGAAAAAAATTGTATATCATTATAAAATCTAATTTTATTAATTTTTGAAATTTGATATGTAATAAATTATCTACATGTCCGATAAAGAATTCATTATAAATGATGTTACATTTTTATATAAATTTGCATTATGTAATGGAGCAGATTAAGCATGTGTGTAATCAAGGGGAAGGATCAATGAGGAAAGGTGACATGATGAAAAATAAAAAGATTAAGATTTTATTATCTGTTGTGAATTATTATTAGATCCAAAAATTTATGAAATGAAGTTATTTCTAAAGAGTTAGGACATGTAAAATAACCTTGTCGAAAATTTGAATGTGTTGTACAAAAAACATTTTTTCAAAGAGGCATTGGAGATCTTAAATCTTTTGGAACAACAACAATTAGATTGTTCTATTATGTTTATATCTTACAAAGATGTAGCAAGCTTCACCAAGTCGAATGCCTTGCCAATTGAAAATTTATTAACTCCCACATGGATGAGACAAGATTTGCATTGAATATGGAGAACTCTCTTCAATGTATAATTTATTAGATGTGCAAAATAATGTTTAATGGAATGACTAAATAAGACATGTTATATGACTGACATGAAATTGATAATAAGCTATTCAATAAATAGTACCCAAGATAAGGGCTGGTGCACTGCTGGAATGGGTCGCGGGGACACCCCTGTAGTATCAATATATATATATATATATATATTCAAAATATCATAAAATAAACACTGAATATTAATTGTTGATGTACAACAAAACACCAGTTTATTTACAAATTAATAAAATAATGATTTTGAAACAGCTAAGAGATTTAGAAATATAAAAGTACGTTGAAATTTTTAATAATAAAACTATTATAAAACAGACTGAAAATAAACATTCTTTGAAAATAAACTGACTACCCTTCTAGGACTATAGACAGACCTTCGAAAAGCACTTACAGGAGTGATATTACTATTGCAGCGTTTACTAAAATGGAAGCTACGAGAACAAAGAGAACATTTTCATAAACCAGACTGACTTAGTGGTGTAGAGAACAAAAGGAGGACTTTCATAACAGACCGATTTGTTCCGGTAGAACTCCAGACATTTGATAAAGATCGAGCACATAGTTTTTTCTAACGAATAGCTCAACAACCATTCCAGTATAATTCTGGCGAACGTTTGTTCCGTATAGGATGTGGAAAGGTCTCACCTACACCCATGGCTGACCATCAGTTGCAGCCTTTTGTGGATAGCTTTTTATTTTTTATCGGGTCGTATTTGACCTCTTTTCCAAATATTCTACATTTACGTGATGTAATATGACTTTTCGGAACTGCCATCATTGATGATTTTCTGCCGCACACTGGTAATTGTCAGGAGAAGCAAATTCTGAAACGTATGTATACTGAGGGAGGGGAGTCAATTGTGGGCAGGGATATGTGGTGGATATAGGATATGACAGTCTGGATTCAGTTTTGGGTAATAAAAGAGTCAATAATTTATACTGAATATTCAACTGCAAAACACTTTAATTCATAAAGTAGATAAATTGAGCAATCATGTGATGTCACATCAGCGTATCAATAATACATGACCTACTGACCCACTATTTGTTGATGACAAATTTTGACTTTTTTTTGTGGTTTTTGAGAAATGGTTTGGAAACATTGAAAAACATGCACAAATTTCACCCAAAAAAAAACGATGGGTTTCCAACATGATTATGAAAGGACATGCGCAAAAAAAATCGGTCGACTCAAATGCTGCTAACAGTGACCCCTCATTCAACATTGCCCTACCCACCACTGGCTCCACTCCCTTAGCACTTTTGTATCTATAGCACGTTCAAAGGGATATTTTGATAAGGAATTAGAGATAAAATTTAAATATATTTTAAAAAATTAAAGATTAACCAAGACTAATCAATATGTATTTAATATTTAAAAATTAAATCTAAAAATATTAGATTAAATTTGTCGAATAGTAAATTAGATTATTGTTAGTTTAACGTCTAAGAGTTGGATGAAATATTTTGAAAGATAATTAAATATTTGTTTGAAAAAAATATTCAAAATTTGAGATTCATTAAGTCTGCAAAAACATTTCATAATAAATATTTGATTGTAGCAATATATTAATTAATTTAATATTCATAGTTAGATTATTGATCATCTACATGTTCTTTTTGTAAGGTGTTCACATTAAAGTTGATGTTTCATTCGAAATAAATTGATTTTCTTTTCAGGTCTATGTGCAACCTACTCTACTTTCTAGGTTCATTTATGGAGTACATGCACTATAGTCTTGAGTTTGGAGTAATGCCAATATTAAAAATTAATGGATGTCTAGGGACAAAAAGTGTGTTCAACTCAAAACGTTATTTCAATTCCTTGATATGTCATAAGAGAAAAGACTTATTCGAGAAGTATGTAAGTCATCACCCTAAAGTGGGAAACAATTTTAGGTATTAAAATACAAAGGAGGATGCTACACATCCTCAAGAATAACATCTCAAAATGATCTACCATTTAATTTTTCACCTCACCACTCTATCATAAATTTGTATATACATCCTAAATCTTTATTGAACTAAAATAAATACTATAAGTTTCTAAGTCACAAGAGAAAACATAACCATCTCTGAAACTTAGAGATCATTGATGTATTATAAACTAAATTTCCTTCAAGTATGTTATTGTAATAATCTTAATTTTGGCACTTAGTGGTGGAAGCAATGAGAGCTTTAAAATAATTAATACCACTTACAACTACTTCAAATCAAGATTAACAACTTCAATCACTTTATAATTTTAAGAGTAATCTATTTTGATTCCTCTCTTTTCCTTCTCGGAGATGAAACTTATACATTTACATAAAGACCCAAGTTTTTGTGGCAACAAATAAAATATTGCAATAATTCCATATTTTACAATATTTTGCTACAACTCCACACCATTAGAAAATATGAAAGAATACAAACAACCTTTAAAGACTAGGGCCTCACTTTCTCTATTAGACTAGGAAGCCAAAAAATAAAATTTGGTATATCAACTAAATACAACCCAACATAGAGAGAAAAGTTTTTGACGCAAAAGATTGAAAGTAGATTGGATTAAAAAAAGACACCAATACAAAAGAAAATTAAGCAAACATATAACCTTAAAGTATTATGTATAATGTAGGACTAGAAAAACCCCAACACTTCAAAAATTAATTATGTATAACCAAACAAAAAAAATCAATACTTTTATGCTCAACTGACATAATCTAAATTTTGCTACCAACCTCCATAATCAAGAAAAGTAGTGTATTTAGGATAATAAAATAACCAAGGATCTTTCTACTAATCACTATAAGGCCATATGCACCACTAGATACTAGAGAAATGAGAGTATCAAAAAATATTCTCCTCAATAATACACCTCAAACTATCAATGTTCGATAATGAGTGACTACTAGCTCTAGTAAGTGAGAATGAACTCTAAAAAATAGTTTTCATTTTTTGGCCCAACATATGCCTTGGTCTAGATGGCACAACCATTTTCAATAAGACTTTTTGAGATGTAAGCAAATATGATTTTCTCTAGGCCATTGAATCCAAAATAAATGACATGTTTTTTAAATAAGCTCAATCTCACTTATCTTGTCCTAGTAACCAAACTAATTAAAGACAACAAATTAAGAGGGATTAATGTCACCTCTTGCATCATTTAATATTTCAATTATCGAACTAGGTGTTTCTTAGAGCTACATGCGATAAGGATCTTTCCACGAATTGGGGCATTTTGCACTGTAAACAGTGACTTTTGGTTACGATTTAGCTTCGTCGGGAGCTTTTAGGAGCTCTCAGGAATGAATCTTAACAACTATTTTCTAACCGATTATAAAGACTTAATCCTAACTTAACTCTTAACTAACGATTGTTCATACTCCCATAAGTTAGTTCAGACTTCATTTGACTTAATTGCAATTGATCCATGGAAGAATTAAGCGAAAAACCAAATTTACTCTTAATCTAAAATTCAGAATTGAAATGTACTTGGAAAGGAAATCTATTTACCTTTGCAAAAGGAGTCTATTTATGTTTGTAGAAAACAAATATTATCCTAGAAAGCAATAATACTAAATTCCATGAACAAATTACAAATAAGGTTCAGTTCCTTCCTTCCATAAGTTCTCAAACTGACTGAAGAAGTCAATTTGGAAACATTCATCAAGATCTAGCTGGAGCAATCAGGAGCAAGATAGATTTCAAGTTTGTTAAATTTAGGGATTTTAACTCATCCACCTCATGAAGTCAACATTTAATCAACTGAACAAATTTCTCAAAGATATTGCTATTATGATAGCAAAATATCTTAGATTGCATAAACATTTCATCATTAATCATCATTAAAAAGCAAGAAATTTAATGCAAAATATCATTTCTAATATATACTCCAATTAGTTAAATATAAGGCAAAATCAAACAAACATTCAAGCATATAGTCTACTGTTAGCATAGTTAACAAATATATAATAAAGTCTTTGAAAACATAAAAAGGATTAATTAAAGTGTCATTTCATGCACTCATCATTTCTCCCCCTCCTGCTGTCAAAAATGTCCTCATGGTTGAGGATCTCAAAAATCCTTGTTTCTTCCTACCAACTAGATAACTAAATCACCACATGACTACACATATTGCAAGAATGTTCTTCGATGAGCATATCCATTTTGTTTTTCAATTCTCCGCAACCAAACTCTCAAATTTTCTCCAATAAATTGTGGTGGAGCATTCAATGTAGGTGAAAGTGCTATGAGCAATGGTGGTCGGAACCTCATTCCAACCAAATTGGTATCTTGCTCCTCTATGACTTGTATCAAAGATCTCACTCTTGTGAGACTCCAAGTAATGTTTCTTGGAGAGATTGGTTCTCTCCTTCTCAGTGATACTAGAATGTTGTTGTACCTTTTTCTTACCGCAGTCAAGCCTGTATGTGGGAGATGTTCCTGAACATTTCTAAAAACTCAAATGCTTTCAGTCAAATTTATCCTATAGACTGGTGCAAAATTATCTCCCAATGCAAAGTATTTAAATGCGGCTCTGAAATCCATAGACCAAGGAGTTTCATTTCTCATTGGAATTCCTAATTTCATTTGTTCTTTTTTGTACTGATCTATCCTATTTTCCCACTCAACTTGGTTCTGCAATAAAGACACAAAAGATCTGATTTGCAACTCCCCAATGTAAACATTCAAAAAATATTGTGGAAAATTACCAAGGAGAAAGCCATGCTGAAAGTATTCACACATTTGGTTTTAAACAGTAGGATGGTTGTTGTAGAAATCTTCAAGAAATTCTTGGTCATCATCATAATCAATTTTCCTTTTTAAATCCAACTGATTAATTTTCCACTATAAAATTTTTTCTCTTAAAAATAATGCATATCTCTAAAGGTTTCCTCATTGACAACATTGCTGAAGATAGCTCCACCACTTATTGTAATCTTTCATTTGCTTCATCTCTCTCCTTTTCTAGTTGTTGATTTTGGAAAGTTTCAACTAATTATTCTCATGCTTAAGCTTTAATGTTGTAAGAGAGAGATATCTTCTTGGAGTAGATGAGGTAGAAGCCTCATGGTAATGCAATCTACTTGACTGTTGTTTTAACTCTTCTTCTTTCTGTTGCAACTCTACCTTCAGTCTCCCTATTTCCACAACATTGAGCCTTGTTGTCTCTTCTTCTTGGGCTAAAGCTTGTGCATTAGGCTACTGTAAGGCCTTTTCTGTTTGATTCAATTGTTTTTGCAAAATACTTTCTTTTTCAGTCATTTCTTTTTCTATTTTCTCAATCTTGGATACAAATTGTTGCAATTCTTCTTTCATTTTTAACTTTTCCATAAACTATATTCTTTTCTTTTCTTCTCCCAATTCCGCTTGCATTCAAGACACTACCATGGCCTTAGCCATCTCTTCCTCTTCTTCTTCCATCTCCTCTTCTTCCTGCATTTGAGGGGATTTTTCTTGTTCGGTTATTGGTTCTTTCCCTTTCCTCCTTTTAAAAACCAACATAGGCGGGGAAGAAGATTCATCAGACCCTCCAACTAGGTTATCCTCTTTTGAGATATGAGGAGATGGTTTTTCAGATAGAGAGCCATGAGATATTGAAACAAGGCTTCTTTGAGGAGACAAAATTGGGGCTTCAGGAGGAATTTCAGGCTGTTAAGGAGAATGCACAGGCTCTTGGATTTCTTCACGGCTTTTCAAGGTATTTTAAAAGGGGCATTAGGAGTTTCAACTAGAAAATCATGAGAAGTTGGAACATTAACGTCAATAACACTAGGATTTTCTTGTTGTGACACAAAATTTTTCCTTTTAACTACGGGTTACCCTTTTAGTCTCTTGTAGCTTTCTCTTTTCCTTTTTCTATCCTTTTTCAAAAGCTTCTCCTTTCTCAATTTTTAATTTTCCTACTATGGGTCCCTTTTTCTATTTATTTTCTCTTTTGACAATGGGGGATGATAGAAATTCTAACCACCCCTATTTACCAGACTCTTTCTTAATGAAATGGTGTTTGATAATTAAATGAATCAAACTATGGTACCTAATGGATGACACAACTCTAGATTTTACCCTAGCTACCATAGAAGATATTTGTGTTAATAGAAAGGCAGGAAGGTTAATTCTTGTGGAAGGTCTGGTGATTCCATACCTCAAATGTGTGAGCATTCCCATTCCTGGACCTAAGATTGTGTTGTATTTCCCCTCACAGGTGAAACATTTTATCAACCATGTTATAGTTGTCTTCCATGGCTCCTCCAGACTGTTGTGAGAAACCCCTTTCTCGCTACCCTTATGCCATAAAATTTCTGACCACTTTCTAGGTTTTTCATGAAATGTAGACACCAATTCCTCAAAACCTACATGCCCTTTGTTTGTTGGCTCACCTTCAACTGGAATACCAAAGAGTTCACTTATAACACCAGGGCTAACCTCAATCATTTCCCCTCTTACTTTGGTAGCATTCACATGAAATTTCATAACAAAATTTTCAACCAAATTAAGTTCAAAACATTCATACATATGTATAAAGTTGAGCCACCCTACCTCTCTCAGCAATCTCTCTATTTCAGGATCTAAAATGAAGCTCTCTGGCTCTAAATTTATTTTTTGCCCCTTTTTTTCTTACTTCAATTTCAATAGAGAAAATGGTGGATGTAACTGTTGGGTGAAATGAAAACTAAACATTTCTTTCCATAGAATAACTTTTCAAAAAAATGCATGTCGTGTCAAGATGTTGGACATTCTACATGTATCACCCTGTACTTTGAATGATGGTTCACAAGGTTGGTAGTGATGCTGACATATGAAAAATCATTTTGAATTGATATGAAATCTCTCTTATTACTTGTATTTATTGCAACAATCACTTCAATGTTAAATCCTTATGCCTCCGCCAAATTTTGAAATGATTAAAACTTATTTATTACAACATTAATAACTATGGGCAGAGATGTCTATGCTCAAAATATTTACTTAATCTCACATCACATTAACTAAGTTAGAAAGTTATATTTCAAAAATGATATCTACAATAAATGCATACCTTTTATTAAATGCAAGAGTCAATCAAAGCATCTGAATTAACTTAGTTGGAAAAAATTCCAACAAGTTAATTAAAAAGAGCTTGAAATTAACAAGAAAATTTATTACAAAGAACCTTGGGAATGTCATAAGTCATCAGGAGTCGTCAGGAATCATTAGGAGTCATTAGAAGTCATTAGGAGACTGCCATTTCTAGATTTCAACCATCATTTTTTTTATTTTTTTCTAAGAGATAAACCACCATTTCTGGTTTCCAATCTATCTCCTTTATTTAGAAGGTAAACCGCCATTTCTATTTTTCAATCTACCTTCTTATTCATACCTTTCCAAAAAGATTATCCAGGAGCACATTCTCCTATGGAAGGAATATCTTCCATCAGAAAATTTTCAACTCTATTATGCAATTCTAATGCAAATTCTTCTTTTGATGTAGGTTTGTGATACATCTTCAAATTATGAGTGTTAACTAGCATGATCCTTCTTTCCCCATCTATTGGTATTAGTTGAACAACTCCATTTTGAAAAACTTGATCAATTTCATAGGGTCCCAACCACCTTGTATGTAAATTTTCTCTAAACTCTTGAAATTTGGAGTTAAACAATAGTGCCCAATATCACTTCTTGAATTTTCTTGTCACAATATTTTTATCATTGCATTCCTTTCTCTGCTTTTGAATTATTTTTGTATGCTGAAGAGCTTCCATTCTCATTTCATCTTATCAGTTCAACTATAGAATTCTATTTTTTTCTGCTTCAGGCAAGTCAATACCAACCTCCAATGTTGTTTTCAATGTCTATAATTCAAAATCAATCAGCATGATTGGATTTTTTCCAAATATTAACTCATATGGAGAGAATCCAATAGTTGTCTTCCAGGTTGTATTGTATGGCCAAACTACTTCATCTAACCTTTTTGCCTAGTCTGTTTTTCTCAATGAAATATTCTTTACAGTTAGAATATTTTCTAATTCTATGTTAGTAACCTCTACTTGTCCATTTCTTGAGGATGATATGGCATAGATTTTTTGTGTTTCATCTGATATCTCTGCATAAAAGATTCTATCATAACCGAAACAAACTGAGGTCCTTGATCTAAAACTATCTCCCTTGGTGCATTGAATCTCTGCAAAATATGCTTGTACAAAAAACCATCTATGTTATCTTCTCTTGCTGATGGAGAAGCTTTCACTTCGGCCAACTTTGTGACATAGTCTATGCAATCTAGAATATATTGTTGTCCTCTAGAAGGTAGATCAACAATTCCCACAAAATCAATTCCCCATTTCTCAAATGGTTCTAGAACTATTTGAGGTTGTAATGACATCTCCATTGTTGGTGAAGGTCTTCCCATGTGCTGACATTCATCACAATGCTTAACAAAGAATGAAACATCCTTTCTCATAGATGGACAAAAATAACCAACTCCTAAGATCTTATGAATAGTTCTGACTACTGAATAATGTCCTCCTTCTAGCTCATGATGGAAAACATGTATGACATCATAAATGTCTATTTCATCAACACATCTGTGAAGAACGTGATTAAGAAACATTTTAAATAATAATCCATTTATCATTGGAACCTAGAAATTTCATGAATTAATCTTCTGTTCTATTTAGGATTGAAATAATTTGGACACTTCCTTGTTACAAGATAATTTGTGAGATCAACAAATGATGGTGGATGAATTGATATTGCAAAAAAGTGCTCATCTACAAATGTGTCATCTACCAGCTCTTGATCACACTGCAAAACAATTCTAGAAAGAAAATCAACAACAAATCTATCTTAACCAGGCTTATCTATAATTGTTACATCAAATTCCTATAACAATAATAGCCATCTTATAATTTGTCCACCCACTACAACTTTATTCATAAAATATTTTTAAATAGCAACATGGTCTGTGTGAATGAATACCTTGTAACCAATAATATAATGCCTAAATTTATTGATTGCATATATTACTGCTAAGAACTCTTTTCCAGTTGTTGTGTAGTTCCTTTCAACATGATTCAAATTTGTACGGATATCGTAGATAGCATGCATTGCTTCATTCTCATCTTTTTGTCCCAAAACTACACCAATAGAAAAGTTAGATGCATTAGCATGTATATGAAATGGAACTCCCCACACAAGTCCTTTGATAATTGGAGGAGTAGTTAAGGAATGTTTAATTATTTCAAATGATTTTTGACAATCACTTTTCCAAAAAAATTCCACATCTTTCTTGAGCAATGTAAACAAAGGTTCAACAATTTTACTAAACCCTTCAATGAATCTTGTGTAGTAACCAGCATGCCCAAGAAAACTACAAACTTCATTTTGACTTGTATGGATTCCAATCTTTTGAGTAATTTCTATTTTCTTGGGGTCAACTTTATCCCTTCAAGTTTGAAATGTGATGTCCCAAAAGAACTGCTTACGTCATCACGAGGGAACTCTTTTCAGGATTCAAAGACAACCTAAGATCCTTACATCTTTGCAAAAAATTATTTAAACTCTCAAGGGCTTCCTCAAATGTTTGTGCATGAACTGTGAAGTCATTCATATATAAACTTCTACACTTGAGGTAGTTAAATCTGCAAAAATTGCCAAGACAACTCTCTAAACAGTTGTTGGTGCATTACACAGTAAAATTGGTAAAAATGTATAAGCATATGTTCCCCATGGACATGTAAAGGTAGTCTTATCTTGGTCTTCAAGAGCCACTTGGATCTGATTATAACCACTAAATCTGGAAAGAGAAATAATTACTACCAACTAGGTTATCTAGTAATTGATCAATAAATGGTAAAGGAAAATGTTCTTTTTAGTGACTTTGTTTAATTCTCTGTAGTCCACACATACATGCCATTTTCCATTTTTTTTGGGAACAATAGCTAATGGAGAAACCCATGGACTATTAGATATTGGATAAATAAACCCTACTTTTAGCATCTTTTCTATTTCTTGTTTTACAATATCTCATAGAGTAGGATTGATCCTTCTTTGACCTTGCCTTACTGATTTAACATCTTCAGTATAAATATGATGAGTACAAATAGAAGGGTGAATTCCTCTCATGTCTTTATATTCCCAAGCAAATGCTTCAGAATTATTTTCCAAAGTCTATTTCAATTCCTTTTCTTGGGAAGAAGACAAGGATGAATTAATGAAAAGAGGCTTATCCCCTTCTACTATTATTTCTTTGGTCTTATTCTTAAAATCAAGTGGATCTCCAACAAGTGTGTTTAAGGGACAAGTATGTGAATTTTGCTGACGTACTTGACAATTCTTCTATTTCTCTTGACCAATCATTTTAGAATTAAGATCTTGTTCCTCATGATATTCTTTAATATGTTCTACCAAGGTAACCATAGTTAACTCTACAATGCCATATCCTTCTAAATCCATATCCTCATCAACCCAAAGTTGAGTATTCGACAAAAATGATGGTTGAGCAAGAGGAAAAAGTGACAATTCCTTCTATTTTTGACCATTAGAAATTATCATACTTCTTGATCTAGAATCTATCAATGTTGCTACAGTAGCCAACCATGGTCTACCTAAGATAATTGGATAACTAGAATTCTTCTTTCTAGCTTTAAGAACTAAAAATTTGACTGGATAATCCCATGTATCAATAGTAACCATAATGTCTTCAATAACACCTTCAGGTTTAGCAGTAGATTGATCTACCAACTATAAAATAGTTGTTGTGGGATGAAGAGTTGTCATACCCAACAATTCAATAGTGTCTGATGTGATAACATTGATAGCTTCGCATAAATCAATTAGTATGTTGGTTATCTCAATCCCTCCAATACTTAAAGTTATCATAGGACTACCAGGATCATTATATTTTTGAGGTAGTAATCTTCCTGATAAAACATTAGTGATTTTAGTCCCTATCTGTATTGTAGGAGGTAATTTCTTCTTCCTACTTGGCATTTTAATACAAAGAGATTTAACCAATTGATTTATTTTTGCTATGTCTTTAATGGCCTACAATAATGGTATCTCAATATTGATCTTTTTTAGTTCACAAAGAAGTTGAGAATCTACCACATTCATGTAATTTGGTTGATATTTGTTAGGAGGTACTTGTTTTATTTTTAAACGTTCAGGATAAGGTGTTTGCTTAACCTTTTGTTCATCATCAGAGTTCTGATCTTCCTTCAAATACTCTTCTTCTTTCTGACTTTCCTGATCTTTAACATTTGGTATGAATGGAACATTTTAGTTCTTCAACTAAATATCATTGGCATCTGGGTAAGTGCACCAAGATGGTTCCCAAAAAGGGGGCTTAAGTGGCCACTTTTTTTCTGAAATCAGGAAATGGTGACCTTGGAATTGAAATTGAGGATAGTTACACTCAAAATTTTGAGATAGAACAAAAACAATGATCGAAGTGCTCTGAGTCTACTTTCTAAACTACTAATTTATTTTGAAAATGGTTGAGATTAAGGGGTTCAGCAGAGGGATGTACACAAATTGGTGTTGTTTTTGTCAGAAAAACATAACATAGCAACTCTTGTATGACCTGAGCACGGTGAACTTTTTTTTAATATTTTTAAAATCGCTACAGTTAGAAGTTAGCTAACAGTATCTAGTTGATGCACAATTTTTCTAATAATTTTTTAATGAATATTTGATTTTTCACTAATTTTCTAATTGGGCACTTCCTAAAAAGTAGAATTTTGTCCGTGCTCCCCCTACAAATTTTGGAAAGTAATAATTTTTTTAATTTTTAATTTTTTAAAATTTGTAGAATGGAGTCTAGTTTCTAAAAATGTAATTTATTTGAAATTTTGATGAACGGTTAATTTATAATGAAAAAAAACCAGAAACTGCTTTTTGATAAAAACAAACATACAAACAAAAGAAATTATGGATGAAAGGCCTAACATTGTTAGAAAGTGAAAAAAATTATATCGTTGGAAAGCTAAGAGAGAACTTAACATTACCCATGTGTTCGATTTTGTCGATATTGAACCAAATGCAATCTTGACGGTGAGCACGAACCCGATTATGTGAAAAATTGTAGAATTTGCAAAAAAACATCTCTGGTCGTTGGGAATGCCCTCCAAACCTTTGGGTTGGTATTCCAAGGAAAATACCAAAGTTAAGGCTTGGGGATTCCCAAAGCAAAACGGCGTTATAATGCGCTCGCGTTATTTATTAATTTTCACTTTTTCCTTCTTTGTGGAACATTTCTAGCAACAAATAACATACTCGCATTATTTATTCCTTTAGTTAAATGCTAAATTTTTGAATGTTTATATGTATATGTAT